>JAODUO010000625.1:40000-107500 GCA_025642075.2 Ridgeia piscesae
CCTGGAAATATGTATATGAGATTGTCACCTCTACTGATGATGGTACACAAAAAGCAAATTATGCTAAGACATTTTGGACTTACATGAACAGACCACACAGGGGTATCACCACTCAGACAAAATGGAATCCTACATTCAAACTCTAAATCCACAGCAGAGATACTCAATCAACAGTTTCACTAAGTCTTTTCAGATGACCAATCTCCCATAGACACCAATATATACAGTTTAACTCTACCAGAAATGCCAGATATAGAAATTACAGAAACTGGTGTACAAAAACTTCTGGAAAATCTTAAACCTTATAAAGCTCAAGGAGCAGATAACACCCACCCAAGAATTCTAAAATTCTAAATTGCGCCATCACTTACCTTAATCTTTCTGAAATCATATGTAACAGGTGAAGTCCCCACAGACTGATTAAAAGCAAATGTCTCACCTATCGTCTATAATGGACAAACATACCTCGCTTCAAATTACAGACCCATCTCCTTGACAGGTATAGCATCCAAATTAATGTAACATGTCTTGGTTAGTAACATAATGAAACATGCACAGTCACACAACATTCTTTATGATCTTCAACATGGCTTTCGATCTTGTGTGTCATGTGAAACACAACTTATTCAGTTTACACACGACCTAGTTACCAATATGCAATCTGGTGCACAAACGGATGTCATAGTGGTGGATTTTTCTAAAGCATTTGATAAGGTCAGCCATACCAAACTAATTCACAATCTCCATCACTATAGCATCCAAGTCAAAGCAAATTCCTGGATTAAAGCATTTTTAACCAACATATCCCAAAGAGCCATAATAGAGGGCGAGGCCTCCTCTGAAGTCCCTGTAACATCAGGAGTCCCAGAAGGTTCTGTACTTGGTCCCTGCCTATTCATTTTAACCAAATACATGAGAGAGACGTCAGCGAGAAGGCGTTCGCCGTGTTTCCTGACACGATGCTGAACGTCAACACGGCACTGTCGACGTCAGAGGCGTTCATTTGGAGCACGGTGGTTCCAACAGGCGTGGACTCCGCCAGGGAGAGTGAGTAGAGTTCCTATTCAAACTCGGGGGCATTGTCGTTGACGTTAGTTACGGTGACAACTACTTGTGCACTCGACGACTTGGCCGGCGTGCCTGTATCCAGGACCAAAACGAACGTGACACACGTACCGAACAGAACACACGGGAACTGTTGGCGCAAGTTTAACTTAAATAAATTATTCATCTTTTAATACGGAAATACTGACGTGACAAACCTGGTTGGTACTGTAATAAATAATATATATATATATATATATATATATATATATATATATATATATATATATATATCATATATTGGTGTGTGCGTGTGTGCACACACCAAATAGGAATAGCTCTCCCCCCTCCCTCTCTCTCTAAGTTTCGTAATATCGGTGTCTCCTTATGAATAATGTATTTGTTTTTCCTAACAGTATGATGCTGTGTTGGTTAGATCTGTCGGGCCGGTTATGTTTTTAGGAATCAACTGCACACCTTGAGTTGAACATTGACATGTGTTCATCTTCAGCTAGACTGAATACAGTCGAGATTGCGGTACATGTACTTAGCTACAACGTGTCCTATGCACGATGTATCAACCGTTTAACTAACTCACCAGCAGGCGTCGTCGTCGAACACCATCTGCACCAGATGGGCGTGGTTGGTGGCAGCAATGATTCGTCTCGACAGTTCAGGAGCCAGTTCTTCCTTCGTCAGCAAACTACGTCGACGTCTGGAGCCGCCTTGTAACCCTTTGTAGCAGTTGTACAGACCCCAGATACACCTGAGGAAAGGTGAGTGAGTGCGTGAGTGAGTGAGTGAGTGGGTGAGTCCGTGAGTGAGTGAGTGAGTGAGTGAGTGAATGAGTGAGTGAGTGAGTCCGTGAGTGCGTGAATGAGTGCGTGAGTGAGTGAATGCGTGAGTGAGTGAGGAATGGGTGAGTGAGTGAGTGAGTGGGTGAGTCCGTGAGTCCGTGAGTGAGTCCGTGAGTCCGTGAGTGAGTGAGTGAGTGGGTGAGTCCGTGAGCGAGTGAGTGAGTGAGTGAGTCCGTGAGTGAGTCCGTGAGTGAGTGAGTGAGTGAGTGAGTGAGTGAGTGAGTGAGTGAGTGAGTGAGTGAGTGAGTGAGTGAGTGAGTGAGTGAGTGAGTGAGTGAGTGAGTGAGTGAGTGAGTGAGTGAGTGAGTGAGTGAGTGAGTGAGTGAGTGAGTGAGCAGGTGGATGGACAGACGACGAATGAATGAATGAATGAATGAATGAATGAATGAATGAATGAATGAATTAATTAATTAATTAATTAATTAATTAATTAATTAATTAATTAAGGAGTGAATGGATGAAGGGATAGATAGGTGGATGGGAGGACGAAGTGAGTGAATGGTTGAGCGAGTGGATGAGTGACTGAATGAGTGAGTGAATGAGTAGCTTGGTATGTGGGTGAGTGAGTGGGTGAGAGGATAGATGGGTGGATGGATGGATTGATGGATGGATGGGTGGATGGATGGACGGATGGATGAATGGGTTGGTTGGTGAATGGATGGATGGATGAGTTTATATTCCACAACAACAGCAACAATACTAATACCACATAATGCAATACATAAAACAATACACTACAACAGTCGAGCGTCTTTACATGCAAACTAGGAATGTTATTCTGGTGGGCTACTGCATGGAAGTATGTGCGTAGGTGCGATATGGCGATAAGTGCAAGGGAGTCCTTTGGAAGGAGAGACACATGCAATAAGCTACAGGACAGACTACAAAACAAACAAAAAAGGATCGAAAGTGAAAGAAACACCTCGATTACGTTACTCATGATAATCTTGTTTAAACCATTTCGTAACATTTTATTGTTTCATTAGACAGGTGGTATTTTCACAAATTAAACTGAGTTATTCTTGTAACTTGTAGTAAAATGGAATATTTTTCTGTTTCGACGCGATAAACATGTGAATGTGAACCCTTCGATCATAAAACGACACATTTGGTGGTTCATCTTACGAGATAGAACATTTTTCTAAACATAATCTAGAAAAATATTCGGTTGTGACCTCACTACACTAGACGCTAACCCCATCTGGCGGTGTGTGTGTGTGTGTGTGTGTGTGTGTGTGTGTGTGTGTGTGTGTGTGTGTGTGTGTGTGTGTGTGTGTGTGTGTGTGTGTGTGTGAGCCGTGTGTGTAGGGGGGGCGCGCGCGGAATTGAGCTCTTTTTACTTAGTACAGTGATTTCCCACCCATGTCCGTCTGGCGGATACCTCTTACAATACATGAGACGCTAGCGCCATCTATCGGACAAAACAACCACTAATTAGGGTTAAACACGGTAAAAACTTGGGTTGCGTCATCACTACTTTAACGGTTAGCGCCATCTAGCGGATAACCATAACACTACATTAGACACCAGCGCCATCTACCGGACAAAACAAACACTAACTAGGGTTAGACACATAATTTGTTTAGGTAAACTAGGGTTTGACATAGAAAAAAAGTTTGGGTTAACTTATCAAAAAACTGTTCTGTTTTTTGTCCCGGGACAAAAACAATTTTTAAAATTTTGAGACCATTGGTATCAAAATTGATTAGTTAACCCCAACTTTTTGTACTAATCATACATTATCATTCAATAGTGGACATAATATTCAACTTTCATATATTTTTCTGCATAAACAAACAACTTACCAGAAATATTAGGCAAATTCTCACAAAACTTCGACAAACTATATTTACTGGTACAACTCTTCCTACACGTGATTTGAATTACACGTTCAAACTACAGACGTGTCAGATACTTTGGAATCCCTGTGAACTGTATTGAAGTATGTGTAAAATTCAATAACCGTGTGTCTTTGAATGATGTAAATGTAATTTACACTGCAATGTACTGTCAGTACAATGGACAATAGTATGAATGACCAGAGGTCAGCTAGGTTTTATATAAAGAATATGGGGCTTGTTTGTAAAGACCGTAGAAGGAATTATGCACATGCTTACTGTTCCAATTCATCATCAGCATGCTAATATGCATCATATTTCTAATGCCACACGCTGCTATGAGAAAGGTGACATGTTTTATTGTGCGAGATAAAAAAGAGGATACCACAGTGAGGTAGGGGCAAATGAGTGGGGGTTCACAACCAGGGCAGGGTGTATGCCCCTAATAGAAAGATCAACGTCTCCCCTCCACAAAGTATTGGGAAATTAACAAGCATTCATTCAGCTACCACGGAAAACATAGGTTTCCCTAATAAAGCATCTTAACGTGCAAACAAACACATGGATCCCGATTCACAAATATAAAGCCGATATACACAATGTATTTGTGGAAAGCATGTTTATTCCTTAATTTTAATGACATAAATTTTTAATGACTGATAATGACAAGGTGGAATCTATAAAACATCCAATACTGGAATACTATAATACGACCAAGAAACCTTTTATTTACCGATTCCTGAGCATACACAATATACTTTAAAGAAATTTAAAACATGTATATAATGTACATCACTAATACAAATTGAGTTAGGGCACCGACATTCTTTAATGTCTGCCCCAACATGTTCTCTTTGTATAGCAGAAAGCCAAACGCTTTATGAATAGTGTTGGTGTTTCACAAGAAGTGTGAACATTAATGACATCAAAAGTATAACCCATACAGTAGACATAGTGGCAGTGTGTGAAGGAAGAGATTCTGTGCTCTCATTCTAATCGTCGATGCCATTGCCTGAGCTACCATACAGTTATTATTGCAAGTAGTTAAAAAAAATTATTGAGTCCGATTTTTAATGACAAAGTAGTTGTGTCAGTCAGAAAACAGTAGGAAACGTGTGTTGTACCGGTCAGCATGCTGTTGTACCGGTCAACATGTTGGTGTACCGGTCACATATAGTTGAGCAAGCTCCAGTGTGACTAGTCACTAGGCATAACCAGATCAAAATAACAAGCCGTCGCATTTGTAGTATACATATAAAACACACACCAGTAATTAACCTTAACATAAATTACACCAAACATTTATAGATCTATTACCACGCGGTTTGATAAAACAGTGCCACTATAAGCGATATTTCACTCCTGATTAGAAAGAGTTTCTTTCAATGTGAATGTGTGCTGAGTATAAAATCTGATCTTTTATTAGAGCTCAATATCAAAACAATTAGTTAATTTTCAAATAGGTAATCCTGAGACACGTTTTGTTATGAAGAACCGTTTCTAGTCATTCAGACTGATTGAAACACTTCGCACCTGTTTATTTCGACAACAATCAACTTTTCTACGTCTAAATCATTTAACGAACCATAAATCCTCATAATTTCACAAGTATCTTCATGTTTGCTGATGAACAAACTACGTCTTCAGAGTTAGAAACCTTTCCGCAATTTAACAAAAGCACAACATAGCAATCCTCAGTTTGTCAAGCAGTCTAGGATAATCCAGTCAGAAGCGTATTTTCATTTCTCAATGCAAAATGCTGTTCCATTTAAAAACAAATTATCCGTGTGACATAACTAAGTGGCATTGACATTAGTTTGCATTTTACCAGCCTCTCTCCAGAAAGAAGCCACACTGTAACCTTCCACACATGTACAACACTTCACTATGAACAAGGACACATTTAAAGAAAATTCTTCTCTTCATCTCTACACACATGGGACGTCTGGCATATGCTTGAAGCCAGTCAGCTTCCTGTTCTCACTGAACCAATGTCATCATATACAAACGTGAGTCCTTTACATTGTGGAACTATAGTGCGTAAATTGTGGAACTATAGTGCCTAAATTGTGGAACTATAGTGAAGCTTACCATATGCACACAAAAGAAACTGATTTTTGCAACAGGGTTAAATTTAAATCGCCTCAGCTTTTAGTAAACAATTCATGTTTGTATATACTATTACAAGTACGTGAGTCAGGCACACTAACAAATAAAATAAATGCTTTATGTCGATGCAGCAACTATTTCTCAAGTAACGTCGTTGTTACAGACAAATTCAAAACAAACCAGACTCCCAATCCACTCCAACAGGCTAAATGTATTCGTTTATCTAATTCTGACAGGATCACATCGCTATCTAAAATGGTTTCATAACATCACATCATTGGTTTTCTTAGACACATGGCCTAATCAGAAACAAGGACACTCACGATCCAATCTAGGAGACACACGCCAGAATGGGTTAGCACTACTGTGTGGGGAGACAAACACTGGCAACTTTGAGCTGCCACATGACAGAAGCGGAAGACGTTGCCTTTAACTCGACTTCACCTTCATCATCTTCACCTTCGGGTTCTTCTTCTTCTGCTCCTTCTTCAGGTTCCTCTCCTTCAAGGAACAGTAAACAAAGTCAGCTTGTCGCACTGCCTAAAGAACACACTACTTTATAGAAATTCACTTTCCTTGGAGCATAGTTTCTGAAATGTACAACATTAAGATCTATCCACTATAAGTGTTGTGTTGGTGCCACATGAGATGGCTCAGCTGTATATAACCAAGACTCATGGCTGAAATGTCGTATGTTTCACAAACTATGCTCCAAATAAGTGAATTTCTTACAAAAATAAGCAAATGTTGTTGCCATGAATGATATATTCCATGATATTTTATAGCTTTACAAAACACATCAGTCTTTACAATAAATAAAGATGACTTCTTGTGACTCTACATATATGAGACAGGAATAGTAGCCAGTTTCCATGTAGCAAAGTAAGTTCTTATTCACATATTTTACTAAACAAATTCATAGCTCTTTAATTACCCCTTACAATAAATTACTTAATTTGCTTTATAAAACAATGGTTCTCTGTATCTTTGTGTATGTTTGTTTGTTGGTATTAGTGTTGTTGTTTGTTTGTTTGATGACCCACATCTCCATAAGTTTTGCATGTAACAAGTTGAAATTTTGCTTGTCATCTAGTGCATCCATTGGGATGGTTCTTCGAGTTACATTTTTTCTAAATTTGCATGCTGTGTGGATAACTGGGGAGCTTAAAAATTTCAAAAGGCTGTGTGTGGCGTATGCCACATATTCACATTTCAGTGCATCAGTACATAAGCGCAGCAGTATCTGATCAAAGCAACTGCAGACATGAGTCGACAGATGAACACCCTACCTCGAGCCGACGCTGCTTGTCTGGGTCATCCTCATTCATGATGCGATCCTTCTCTTCCCTCCTCTTCTTCTCGCGCCTCAGCTGAGCCTCCTCGGAGCGTTGTGAGTGGGACGCCTTAAGGAAGGTCTCCTCCATCCTCTGACGGGCTCGGTCGGCCTTCTGCTTTGCCTGCACAAATAAAATATATAGTAATAAATAATAATAGTTTTATTCGTCATTTTCATGTGCTTATATAAAAAATTACATACAATATATATATATATGTATATATATATATATATATATGTGTATATATATATATATATATATATGTATATATATATATATGTATATATAATGTAAAATTTAAAAAAATTAAATAATTATGTTAAGCTAATAAATAAATATTATATATCTAAAATGTCCTTTAAAAAAATTCTATTTAAAATGTCACCATCTGTGTATGTCACCCTATACAGAGGATGTGCTGTTGTTAGTCGCATAAAAAAAACGACACAATCAATGCCACGCAGACTCTTTCATTACATAACCAACTCAACTTCTCTCATTGCACCAACCAGTTACTATTGCCTACAGCCAGGTAATGCCCTACGCACGATGTCATGTCATCACCATATAATGTGTGCATACCTCGCGAGTGAGTCGGATCCTGCGAGTTTTGTCGATGCAGTGCAGTACCATCTGCATGAGTGGTCTGATCTCCTCCATGTCCTGTAGTTGACAGTTGCCACGACGACCAACTACAACATGTTCATTACGAGACATGAGTCACTCACAGGACCAGGCTCGACAGGCACTATCCATGACACAACAGCCATGTTTACAAATTGCTAAAATAATACGTAATTCTGACAGATTTTGTCATCAGTAGAGGGTCATTTGTCTAGAAAGATCCTTCAGTGGGCTCACATTCGCAACCAACAAACAGATGCTGGATCTTGCATGAACAGTTGTCATTACTGTGCTGTGAATTGTGGGATATCTCTGTAATTGGGGCCGAGTTCGATTGAGCTACATGAGTAACCCGAATAACCCGAGTACCAATCGAACATCCAAGCGGTTTGAAGAGGATTCACTCGAGTAACTGATGTCATTAGCAGTCTTAGCCAATAGGGAACGTAGGCCCCTACTACACAAGAAAATAATTAAACATTACAATCTTTTAAATATGCATTTATTATATTATTTTAAAGTCACCACATTCTACATATTATAATTTAAAACCAAGAAGATGAACATCACAATTTACACATTGAACAACTGATCACGTTATTTAATTTATTTACATAAGGTACTGGAGTTAGACATGAAAGTCATACATTGGTGGAAGAACCTGGTTTATGTGAAATATTTCTTGCCATGCCAATTTTGTTGTTCAACAAATAACTAGCTGACCAAGTTCATTTTATTTTATGTCTGTTTTGGGTCTAGTGTAACTGGCCTACAATTGAAAATAACTTGACTATTGAAAATAATGCAAGCATATTCTTGCTGGATCTTAAAATAACACAAAAATAATTAACTGCCTACCAGCATTCTTTGGATAATTAGACAATCTCACTCACCGTTGAAACAGAAAATGAGAACCTTCGATGTCTCTGGTTTTTTGGTGGGTTGAGCATCGCTGGAACGAAACAAATAAATACTGACATTTCTGGTAAACACGACCAATTAACAGACGTTTGTGAGTTCTACTTTTATGTACAATAATAACAGTTAAATTTGTTTAAACATCCATACAAGAAAGAAAATCTGGAAAAACACTTGGATTAACTGCGTCATTTAGGCAAATAATGACAAACGAAACATATCTCTATGATAAGTGAAATTATTTCACTTTGCTCAGGCACTAACACAGATTGCACTCACTCTTGGATCCTTGGGCCGGAGAACTGGTCTGAGAAATGCATGTACTCGATCCAACTCTCGTACTTGTTCAGTGCTGCCACCATCTGTGCAGAAGAGAGTGAGATGACAATGTATAACTGTCCTGACAAGACCAACTTATACATAAAGTCACCATCTTGTTACTACTGGCCAGTCAGCATCCCTTTGTAGCCATCAAAACATCCCCACCCCTCACACAACAGGTAATGTGATCAGTGCTGTCATGATTGTACTGTAGTTTATGATCTTCATGGTGAAAATAATTGTTGCATAATATGCAAAGGTTATTTCTAGAGCATGATAAAATTATTATTAAAAGCATTGTAAACAAAGACAGACATTGTGCATCAACCAGCAGACTACCTCATTACCTGGTTATCAACCAAAATTACACAATTTGTTCAACCTTCAACTGTTTTTATTTATTAAGCCCACTTGAAGTCTGCAGGTCCCCATCTTAACAGAATGTATATATCACATTTGCACTGTCAGCTTTTGCAAATTGATGAAAAGACGTGCAGTTGTCTTTTGGTGGTTGCCAGCACATGCAATAGGTTGATGGTCTTGTTCCCCCAGACATGTGGTCATTTTTATTTTTGCGGATAAGTGGATAAACTGGATTGGATGGTTGTTATGGCAATGAATTTCACACCACACATTGTCATAAGTCTGTTTCAACATTCCACCCACCGAGTTCTGAATTCTAAAATAGCTTCAGTGACATTTAATACCTGTTTCATTCATAAGATGACAACACTATGAGCAACAAATTTTATGCGAAACAAAATGACTTCCAAACCCCCATTTACTAACGATAATACTATACTTTTAGGACCTTGAGAACTTGTGCACCGCCCTCATCAATGAGCAGGTCATTTCAATACGCGACTGTTTCCCAAATACAATCAGCTCCAGAAAATGCAATGCAAGATGGAATCAGCTGTTAAATTCAAAGAAGCTTTTTTCAAAATAAGAAACTAATTGCTACCAAGTGTTAGTGTGCTTAAGAGCTGTTACGAAGCAGACACAGACCTTGCTGTCCAGTATACTGGCCGTGGCCTCCCCGATCTCACTCAGCAATTGGAATGATGGCGGTACATTGAACTTGTCGATACTTTTCTTCTCCGGACAGTACCATGACTGCAAACATATCACCGACTCATCACATGGAGTCACAATGCAAACACATCACCGACTCATCAGCACTTTTCAGCCCTTCACATCCACTTGGGATATTACCAGTGTGGCCTTACCCCAGAATTGGGTAGAGATGGTGATTGGCTCTCAGCCCTCAGGTCAGCTATGAAATAAAACTAAAATAAGAATACACTTGTTTAAGATAATACTATTACAAATATTCAACATTAAACTTACATTCACACAAAATGAACTATAAATTTGCAGTTATTTATGAAGCAGAAATCATGGCAGGGTTAGCCTCGATTACCCAGGCTCCATGAGGTGGCAGCACACTTAGCCTCTCACGTGGATAAAGCCAGCTAAATCACCAGACTATCTCCTCAGTGAAGTTACCCGGCCGAGCGCGAGTTGGTTAAATGAGACTAAAAAAGCCCTGGTTCCAATGGCATTATTGAATGTAGGGTTAAAATGTAAGCTGCATAGGTTTCCTTACAGGAGTATGCAGTGAGTGTAAATACAATGATTGCTTACACAAAAGTGCCTGAACTGTATTACTATAGATTTATATTAAAAAACTATTATATTTAAAAAATTAAACCAGCACTAACATAATGATGACCAGCCACAAAACTAACCAGCTGCTAGGGTCAACACCCGAGGGTGCTTCTAGACACCCACTCACCAGGTCATTCATCTCCTTGTGTAGTCGCAGCAAGGCCTTCTTCTTGGCCAGACAGAACACGTAGCTGTCCATCTCCCCCTCGTCCATTGTTACCTTGATTATCTGGGGTCAGAGGTCAATCAAAGGTCACATGCAGATTCATAGTACTTATAAAAATCCCAGTCCTGTTAACTTAAATAGTGACCAGGCTAATGTATAGATCACATGGCTCAACATAAAACTGGCTTAGCTCATACAATTACTAAAGTGAGCTCGTCTATTCCATTCCAAGTGTGGTAATTATTAGTATGAAGTTTGCTAAAAGACTTGCATAAGATCTTAAGTTATTCTCAACATCACCTGTCTCAGTAAATATTCTTTTTACAACCAGAATTATTTGTATACATTACACAGATGCAATTTTCAAAATAATGAACATTATTTTGTGGTTATAAATTGCAGTATGACAGGCTGGATACATTCGCACATTTCACCTATTATAAACAACAGTATATTAAACAATTAAGAAAAGATAGGCTTGGTCTAAGAATTATTCCTGAATATCAGAAAGACCATGATGGAAATGTGGAGGGACTTGTTAATGGAGGCGGGAATGAGAGACAACATTGGGTGGAGGATGGTTGACAGCAGTGGTGGATGGTTGACAGCAGTGGTGGATGGTTGACAGCAGTGGTGGATGGTTGACAGCAGTGGTGGATGGTTGACAGCAGTGGTGGATGGTTGACAGCAGTGGTGGATGGTTGACAGCAGTGGTGGATGGTTGACAGCAGTGGTGGATGGTTGACAGCAGTGGTGGATGGTTGACAGCAGTGGTGGATGGTTGACAGCAGTGGTGGATGGTTGACAGCAGTGGTGGATGGTTGACAGCAGTGGTGGATGGTTGACAGCAGTGGTGGATGGTTGACAGCAGTGGTGGATGGTTGACAGCAGTGGTGGATGGTTGACAACAGTGGTGGATGGTTGACAACAGTGGTGGATGGTTGACAGCAGTGGTGGATGGTTGACAGACAAGTGGTGGAGTAAAAGGCAATAAACAACAAATAGAAAATAGTTTTTGAGGCAGCATCACACCAGACTTGCGGGAAAAGGTGGTGATATGCTACAGAATGGTCAATTGGCGACAGTCTGTGGGCATGGCTGACAATCTGGTCAGCAGTGGTGGATGGTTGACAGCAGTGGTGGATGGTTGACAGCAGTGGTGGATGGTTGACAACGTGGTGGATGGTTGACAGCAGTGGTGGATGGTTGACAGCAGTGGTGGATGGTTGACAGCAGTGGTGGATGGTTGACAGCAGTGGTGGATGGTTGACAGCAGTGGTGGATGGTTGACAACAGTGGTGGATGGTTGACAACAGTGGTGGATGGTTGACAGCAGTGGTGGATGGTTGACAGAGCAATGTGGCTGGAGTAAAAGGCAAATGAAACAACAAATAGAAAATAGTTTTTGAGGCCAGCATCACACCAGACTGCAGGGACAAGGTGAGTCAAGATATGCTACAGAAATGAGTCAACTATGGCGACAGTCTGTCGAGGCAGTGTGCTGCTCACAATCTGGTCAGTCTGCGGCTTGAAAATCCTCGAGATGTGACTGATGAGATCTTGTCTTTTGAGGAGCTTCAACGTAACCAGCATCCCCTCACAACACACGCGACCACTGCACCACAGCGAGAAGATGTTCTCCGACTCCTTCATCAGCACACCAGACTGAGCCTCCGTCGACGAGCCGTCATCTCCTACAAGCACACATCAAAACATCACACACAATGAAACGACAACTTTTCTACAGCGTTGTATCCAGCCACTGTATATCAGTATGTAATTTTTAGTCTTTTATTTAATTTATTAATTTTATTGATATCATTTATTTGTTTAACTTACTTTAACCTATTTATTTAGCCTATTTATTTAACCTATTTATTTCACATTATTATTTAGCTTACATTTATATATGTATTTATTTAATATTATTAGTGCCTTTGAGCATGTTTTTAACATGGTGCTAAATGTTTTCGAATAAATAAAATAAATAAGTATTACATCATGATATCATTATTCTATCATAGTAATAATTATTATCATAGCTTGAGATGTGTCATAAACCAAAGGAGTGCAAACCATTCAAGAAAGTTTGGATGTCTTGGGCAGCATGAAATAGTAGGCACTGCAATCTGGGGTCATGTGACTTACCAACAACTGAGAAGTTATTTTCGAGCAGAGACCGGTGGGCCGTGAGCCAGGCCTGGGCCAGTTTGCTGTTCTTTGATTTGCCCACAATAAAGTTGAGTAGATAGACACTGAGGCCAAGCAACATCAACATCTCCATGTAGAAACTGTCCCAGTTGGTGCGCAGGTGAAGGGGGATCTATCGTAACAACACAAGCATCTCTGTGTGAGTACAGCAGCCTCGATTGTTTACGTAAAAGGTTGGCTCTTTAGGGTAAATTCATGCCCCTTTTGCTGTTAAAAGTTAAATTCCTAGAAACAAAACTCAAATGTGCATCACAAAAATTGTAGAATAATTGATTAAAAAAAATATTGATCAACAGTATTAAGGTTAGCAACAGTGGATGGCTATGGTTGTAACATATAGGTAAGGGTAAAATAGTAAGTCTAAACAATGATTGTATAAGATTCTTAACTGATTTCATATGTGTAGACACAACTTTCATAGTGTTCGAGCTGCAAACTGAAACTACAAGGAACAGAAAACATACCATAACTGGACGATCACAATTAAATAGACTTTGTTACTGGAGTAAGCAATGAAACTAAGGCACTCACTTTTGTGATTTTGAGATCTGGTGGCTTCTCTTGACCTTTGCCCTTTACAGTTCTTTCCTTGTCGAAACCTTCAAACTCGTCATCGTCTTGCAGATGCTCAAATTCATCATCGTCATCCTTCAAGGAAAAGGTGTTATGATGTAAACTTCAGCTCTGAGAATGCTACAATTTATTTGTCATTTATATTAATTCTCACAATTATTTTAACAACTGACCCGTCAACTGTCCATGTTGTTTTTTGAAAGAAAATGTTCTCCGGTACAAAGGGCCAAAATGGCATAGAATGTGACTGACATATCCAAAATGAAGAGTCACACATGGTTCTATAAAAAGAATTGTAACAATCATGATAACTATTTTGTCAACATATGAAACTTCATAAGATATGGTCAAAACAACAATCTGGAAGTGCCGTCATAAATCATGATATAAAATTAAGGTTGACACCGAAATTGAGTATGTAACAATTGAATATATGATACGCACCTGTAACAGCAAAACATCAACAACTAAATCATACTAGTTATCTTTTCAACACTCATAACATACTGAACATACAGTAAATAAATGACACAGGTGTCAAAGCTGTCAAGTGACTTGCTCACTTCGACTGTGGCTTCCTCCTCCTCTGCATTCTCTGCCTCATTGATGTCTGCCTCGGGAGACATGAGGACCTTTGGTTGCTTTGGTTCCTCCTTCTGCTCACCAGGTGCCGCTGCCTCCGGCTTGTCTTCTACAAACACAGCACGACCCATTCAAAATTGGCACTTGCTTCTCCTTCTATTTACAGCTACCTACCCATGCAACGTTGACACTGCAATCTTACACCTGTCTGTTAGTGTTAGGTGCTTCACACATGTATGTCTAACCAGGATGTAGCTCCAGTCACCAGAGAGTAAACACCAGAGAAAGGAAATTTAGCATCTGAGATAGGAAATTTGCTTCCCTTGGCATAAATACAAGATAGAAACAGCCAAGATTCCAAATGAGAGCAGATTGATTAAAATCTGGTGTTTTCTAGATCAACACTCCCCAGTTTTTATTATACAATGAAAACATAATTAAGTAAGAAATTAAGCTTCTGGGAGCTGCACTAAAATCCCTGATTTTGCTAGTGAACTGCACTATAATTATTTCATACACTAGGCTAGCGTTGTTGATAGCCCATTGCACCATAGGTGAAATGGTTTGCTATTTCGCAAAAACTCTTCGCCAAATTGACAAAATGTTTTTGATCATTATTATTGACATTATCAGCAGTACATGACTGCATTATTCACTGCTCGGTTTTTGTTTAGCTTCTTTTTTGCTAATCATGCTATCAATGTTTAGTTAATAAAATTATGTGCTTTGTTGTGATTAATGTATAGCGTTCTATATAATGTTACATCATGTTTTGACCTAAAAAAAATGGCTGAAGAAAATCGCATTTGGCTAAAGAAATTTCTGACCTTTAGCCAAAGAAATTTTTTGCCCAGTGCTACCCTAGATACATATAACAAATGTGATGAATAAATCAATAATTATTTTTGGCTAACAATATTTGTCAAATCTTTGCAATTTCAACTGGCTTTCAAAAGGCTAAACAAGATACATTTGCCTCCATTAGTCTGCAACCTGCCCGTTTACTTGGCATCAGCTAAGGGACATTTCCTGTAATTTCTCCCCACCAAGTTTTTGTTTTTCCTTGATTTTGTTTAATGGACACAAGTAACAATCATCTGTGTTTTGAGCTGTAACAAGATATATTGAATGCTATAGAGCTCATCCTCCAATATGAAATATATATGATTATATAAACCAACTTAGTAGTCAACCATTACAAACTGACCTTCGTCAAACTCCTCAAATTCAGCAAAGTCATTGTCCTCTACCTCGGCTCCATGCTGATTGGCCGATTGAGCCAAGGTCATGAATGACACAAGGCACAAAATAAGTAATAGTGGCAAGTGGCGCATGGTTCTGAAACATAATAGGTAAACTTTGAAATGCATGAATTTCAAAATACAAATAGTAACACAAGGGATAAATATTATTTATATATATATGTGATTGTAATTCTTGTGTATATATATATATATATATATATATATATATATATATATATATATATATTTACTGGCTTCAAATTTAATTTCTTACTTTCTGTTCTAAATTTAGAGGGTGAGGTGTTGCTGAAAATCTGGAGCGAAAATAGGGGGAGCTGCTGTAGGTGTACTGCCCAAACATCTGGAGGATCTACTTCTATACGGGGAGCTTCTATACTGATTTGCTTCTATATATTCGGAGTAAGAACTACTATATAGATTAAAGGGGGAGCACTAAAGGTAAAAATTACATGTGGTTAACTGTAGCACCAAGACCGACACCATGTGACCAGTGACTGTCCGTGTGATTTGTCGTTCTGACAGACTTATTATTAAATATAGCTTCCACCAATACCAATGGTTTCTGTTCATCAATTTGCTCGACTTATGTGGCTTGTACTGAACGAATACACTTTACATGAGAGCTTATCTGTATTCCTTGTACATGGTCATTATTACACTGCTTCAGTTCTGAGTTATGACCTATTACAAAACATGTGCACATATTGTTATGCTTTAGCGTTTACTGGTATAATTAATGTGGCTTAGATGGCGTGGTCGCGTGGCCCTGGGGTCGGTCCCGGTCCCGGTGCTACAATACAAATTGCGAATGTGGGCGTTACACCTCCCGGCCACGCTGTTAATTATATTTTAAATACCATATTATTTAAATATATACATAAATAAACTCCTGCATTAGAAAGATCGATTAGAAAATTAAGAGGTATGAATAAAATCACTCAAGATGTCAGTATACACAATGAAAACTGGTTTGACGTATCACGGTTGTGGGCGATAATATGTGACCAATTAGATTCACTGGTAACATCGCGCAAATATAGCAGAATCTGATATGCATATGCCACTGTGTAGTAATAGTATTATTTAGCTACTACATAGCTTACGCGTTTTGAAAAACTGCTATGTGAGTGTTTCTGGTTAGGCAAATATAGAGTGGAGTAACGATCCCACTTTAACCTCGCATTGGCTCGTCGGTGTCATTCCGGTGAAATGGTTGTCCCTGTGTAAATTTATTCCGTGGTTGGGAATGTACTCACTTTCACAAAATAATGGGGAACAGAAAATAAGCTGAAAATGTACTTACTTTATATTTGAACAATTGTTTTATATTTAAATAGTGCAGATGCGGACAGTGGTTGCGATAAAACAAGTATATTAGGTCACTAAGACTAAGCCTAAGGCTAGGGCTAGGCCTAGGAAATATACTTCCCCATACTTAGTTTTATAAAACTGGGGCAAACCTGTCTTTCGAGTGTAAGCAAAAAGAGTTTGTCCAATGCGCACTGCAAAAGGTGTATTAACATGAACTTGAAAAAAATAATGGTTGCATAAATTGGAATAGTTCAATTAAATAAAACAATTGCTCAAATAATGGGTTCATTCGGTAAAACGGCCGGCCGACAAATCAAGTGATGCCCTCTGTCGGAATCATCTAGACATTGATAAAGAGCGCGGGGAAAGCGAAGTAATCGTAGTGCTGTGTTTATTGTCAAATCCAAGGTGATATTTGAAGTTTGTTAGATATTGCACATGCACCCTTGTGAGATTACGATTAATTAGAAACCAAAGGTTGTGGTAGCAATATCCTTCATCGTTATAGTCTACATTTCCCGTAAACGTGTGATCGACTTTAGGCGACACCATTATCACACTAGACCGTAATACCTATTTGCACCGCCAGGTGCCTTGCCTTTACTATCTGGTGATGCAGGCAGGTGATCTTTGCAAAGACACCCTTTGCCAACAGGCTGATGAGATTGTATTGCAAATCCAGAAATATAGGGATTATACAGCTTTTGCTGTTTTTATTCATATGTAAAAAATAATATCAACACATTGTTACCCCATTTTTATATCCCAGAGTTGTCAATGTGTGTATTCAGTTAGACGATTTATAGTCGTATTACCACAGTGTTACTATTAGTCGTTAGTGAACTTAGTCTAAAAAACTTAGTCCTTATGTTTCACGTACAAAATGGAATGCAAATAACGCTCTTGTTTACAATAACTGGGCAGTGGCTATTTTATAGATCCGATGCTCCATAATATATTATTGTGCCATGATGCCAGGATCTTTGCTTTTAAAACTACTTAATCAAATTACTGAGAATGGCGATTTAATTACTGAGAGTGGCAGTTCACAAGAGTGTACAATGATCAAATTATCAAAATGTTCTCTTTCTCCTGTGAGTTGTACACAATGTTTACTGTTGACATGATGAATCTACTGATGGTTATTTTGATGTATCAAATTTGTTTTTTATTTTCTATATCAGGTACAGTGTCAGTCGGTGTCTGTCATGTCCAGTGACATGGACGATGCTGTCAGTGCGGTGTGTGAGAAGGTGCCATGTCGGCGACAGCAAGCACAGTTGCTTACTCTACTCTTTGGAAAGGTGGGAAGAGAGGGAAATAGCCAGAGAAGGTGCTTCTTTGTGATGCTGGGTTAAGTTGTAAAACAAGTACAGGAATAGGGTAAAATCAGTTTGCAAAACAATTTGTCATCAATATCATCCATTATTTTTAATGCATTGGTATGATATGAAGAAGTTCCAATATTAGACATTGCAGGACCCACTCAGTACGTTGCTTCACAACTTCCTGTTGAATTTGATGACGGCAGTAGTTATTTCCCTGAGCAGTTGGGCTATGGCTTAGCCATTATATATATCTCTCTGTCTCTGTCTCTGCTCCATTATAGTGATATATCATCGATCTTTTGGGTAAATTTGCTCCTGACTGGTTGGGGAAATAGCTTTGGATTCTGTTGAAAGTGGTTGTTGTGTTTTGCATTGCAGAAAGACCAGGTTGTTGTGCCAAGTTTGTTCCTCTATGGCCACACAGCCACAGGCAAGTCCCTCCTGGTCGACACTCTCCTGACACAGCTGAAGGTGAGCAACATTGAGGAGGCATCTCAGAATTGTGGCATCATTCTATTCACCGAGTGGCACTTCACTTTCATGACTCATAACTGCATGCATATGCTTGAATTGCTAGGTGATCTAAGATAGGGCCATTCAACAAGCATATAAGGCGGGTGGAACTTTCAAAATAAAACATAAGAAGCTTTGTACTGGAGGAAGTTTGGAATTGACAATGTGTGCTGAAATGAGTCCTTGGCCAGCTGGTGGGTGTTTGCATTAATAAGATATCGGTGTTTAAAATTGTTTGTGTTATAATACATCGTATGGACATAAAATGTATAATAGGTTGTGCTATAATTTACTGGAATAACATAATTTAATATTAAGTAACAAAATACAGCAACGAAAACTTGCAACCTACTCGTGACACAACGTCCTGTGTAATTATCAAAGGTCAAGGGTCAGGTCAAGTTCAGTGCACATGCATGTATAACATAAATAGTCCCACTCTTGACACATACATTTTCTCCACATTACAATGGATAACCTTGCTTCTTATTTATATACATCCAACCTATTGAGCTTGGTTTCCAAATTCCAATGTATTTGTCTGTTGAAAGTGTTTGCGTTGTTTCCCAGGCCCGCTATGTGGTGGTGAATTGTGTGGAATGTTACACAGCAAAGCTTGTGTACGAATCCATACTCAACAAGTTGTCTGGCATCATTCCTTCGCCCAGCAACGACTACGCCATCTACAGGCGGTGTGACAACATGGATGACTTTGTGCGACATCTCTGTCTGGTGGAGAAGCAGAATGACACATCTGGAGAAACAACATATATAGTGAGCATGACATTGTCACATTACAGACGGAGTTCACTACATGAAACCAGTAGTCACCATCAGGGCTGGGGTCAATTCAAAAAGAATTGGAATTGATCAATTCCAATTCTATTCCGTAATTGGAGCGGGAATGGAATTGAAATATTTTGAACAAAATTAATTGAATTGGAATTTAATTTTTTTTTATTGAATCGTAATTGGAATTGAAAGATTGGAATTGAATTGGAATTACTTAGAGTGACATGGTCCGTTCGTGGCTTTTTATTTTTGTTGCAAAATCATGTTATACGGAATAAACTATACCTATTATATCATAAAGGCAGTCAAAATATGTTTTAATGGGGTTGAAAATAGACGCAGTAAGGGTGCTTAACTCTGTGTACAAATCGACCACGAGGCGTTTTAGAAACCGTTGTAGGCATGGTTAAAAGTCCAGAAGGAAATGCATGATCACGCGATGCAGTATCACATGAACACAAGTTGACGCTACTAACGCCACACCCAGCCAGGTGCACGGCTCCCAGTTGGTAAAGGTCAAAGGGTGTGTGTCATTCGCAGCGATTTGAGTGACAGCGTCGGGATTCTTATAAACATTCAACGTTTAACATTACAAAGTCAGTTCAGTTTCGATAAAACATTTATTGGCAGTCAGGACGCTACAATAGTTATAACTTATACTGATTAACATGATTTTGCAATAAAAATAAAAAGCCACAAACTGATCATGTCGCTTTAATTACCAAGACAAGTTGGACAATGAAGCTGCTGGTCAAACATTACCCAGCAGTTAATCAGTGGATGAAACTGATGAATGGGAAGTCAATTAGTCTTGTCTTACTGCCTTGTGTGAATGAGTGCTGGCTGGGGACTGCTTCAAAGAAGCATTGAAATTGCCCAGGTAACAGTTGCACTTTCCCTGGAATTGGATTTGAAAGAATGGAATTTACCCCAGCCCTGGTCACCATTGGTGATATATTCGTCATGCCTACAGTTGTTGAAATAACATAACTTTGCATGATTTTATCAGGGGTATCACTGCATGTTTGTCTGATTTTAATTAATCTCATGACATTTGCAGACTGAATCATCTCATTACATTATGTTAGTTCACAACAGTGGGAAGTTAAACAGCATATTTAGTATTTTCTGAGGAACACAGATTTGTGAACAAACAATATTTTTGTGTTTATGTTTTCACATCTTTTTTGTGTTTGATTAACCATATATTTTTTCTCAAAGCTTTTGACACAATCTTCTACAGGACTTGCTAATAACGTCTCCTTTGCAATGTCTGTCCAGTTTGGATTTTATGTAATTTGCCTGGCATTGAAAGTTATGGTAGAGTGGGGGAGACATGTGCTGTATCAACAAAGCTACCAACCTCACTTAGAGCAACCACTTGCTCTAATACTACTTCAGACTAGTTATATAACAGGTTATGGGTGTGACTTCTGTATCCATGGTGATCTTTTTGTGATTATTGACAATCCCCCATGTACCATCCAATTCTGCCCACATACTAATACTGTTGCTGAAAGGGCATCTTCTGTTGCAATATGAATTGTGAATGTGATCCTAAAATAATCCTGATTGTTTACACAGGTGTTTGATAAAGCTGAGCGATTGCGGAACATGCAGGCAAATCTACTTCCAGTATTTCTCAGATTGCAAGAACTTGTGAGTATTTCAGGGCTTCGTTTCTTCTATAATGTTTCATTGCAATAAAAAGATTTTTACATTATAATAAGTTAAATTCAGTTACAACAAATGTTTTATAGTATCTTTCTAGTATGTTTAAATATGTTTATGTTTAGTTTATGTAATGATAATGTAATAATGTATATGTCCATTAAACCAGTGAATGTGTGCACCATTGACTCAATGGCATTGATCCAGTGATCTGTGTTCTATTGATCCAGTGATCTGTGTTCCATTGATCCAATGATCTGTGTTCCATTGATCCAGTGATCTGTGTTCCATTGATCCAGTGATCTGTGTTCCATTGATCCAGTGATCTGTGTTCCATTGATCCAGTGATCTGTGTTCCATTGATCCAGTGATCTGTGTTCTATTGATCCAGTGATCTGTGTTCCATTGATCCAGTGATATGTGTTCTATTGATCCAGTGATCTGTATTCCATTGATCCAGTGATCTGTGTTCCATTGATCCAGTGATCTGTGTTCCATTGATCCAGTGATCTGTGTTCCATTGATCCAATGATCTGTGTTCCATTGATCCAGTGATCTGTGTTCTATTGATCCAATGATCTGTGTTCCATTGATCCAGTGATCTGTGTTCCATTGATCCAGTGATCTGTGTTCCATTGATCCAGTGATCTGTGTTCCATTGATCCAGTGATCTGTGTTCTATTGATCCAGTGATCTGTGTTCTATTGATCCAATGATCTGTGTTCCATTGATCCAGTGATCTGTGTTCTATTGATCCAGTGATCTGTGTTCCATTGATCCAGTGATCTGTGTTCCATTGATCCAGTGATCTGTGTTCCATTGATCCAGTGATCTGTGTTGTCAGACTGGAGGTCTCAATGTGTGTGTGCTGCTGCTGTCCGAGATCATGATCTGGTCAGACCAGTGTTGTGTTCAGATGAACCAGGATCGTGTTCTATGAGTCCTGTGATCTGTTTCAGATCCAATGATCATGACTTACACAGCCAGTGATTGTTTCTATGATACACAGTGACTTAGAGATCATGATCTAGATGTCCTGTGTGTTGTTTCAGTCATGATCTTGTGTCATGACTGGCCGTGTGTTGCTTTCAGATGCTCTGAGAGTGCATGACACAGACTGATGTGTGTATGTTTAGTCTCAGATTCCCAGACTACTAGCAGCCGGTGTGTTGTTCAGATGACAGAGATCATGACTCTAGAATGTGTTGTTTTCAGTATGAACTCTTAGAGATCATGACTCTAGACTGCCCACTTTGTGTTGTTTCTAGATGAACTCTTAGAGATCATGACTCTAGACATGTCTTGTGTGTTGTTTTAGATGAACTCTTAGAGATCATGACTCTAGACTGTCCGTGTGTTGTTTTAGATGAACTCTTAGAGATCATGACTCTAGACTGTCCGTGTGTTGTTTCAGATGAACTCTTAGAGATCATGACTCTAGACTGCCCGTGTGTTGTTTCAGATGAACTCTTAGAGATCATGTTCTAGACTGCCCGCGTGTTGTTTCAGTGAACTCTTAGAGATCATGACTCTAGACTGCCCGCGTGTTGTTTCAGATGAACTCTTAGAGATCATGACTCTAGACTGCCCGCGTGTTGTTTCAGATGAACTCTTAGAGATCATGACTCTAGACTGCCCGCGTGTTGTTTCAGATGAACTCTTAGAGATCATGACTCTAGACTGCCCGCGTGTTGTTTCAGATGAACTCTTAGAGATCATGACTCTAGACTGCCCGCGTGTTGTTTCAGATGAACTCTTAGAGATCATGACTCTAGACTGCCCGCGTGTTGTTTCAGATGAACTCTTAGAGATCATGACTCTAGACTGCCCGCGTGTTGTTTCAGATGAACTCTTAGAGATCATGACTCTAGACTGCCCGCGTGTTGTTTCAGATGAACTCTTAGAGATCATGACTCTAGACTGCCCGCGTGTTGTTTCAGATGAACTCTTAGAGATCATGACTCTAGACTGCCCGCGTGTTGTTTCAGATGAACTCTTAGAGATCATGACTCTAGACTGCCCGCGTGTCTTTTTGATCCCTGTTGTTTCAGATGAACTCTTAGAGATCATGACTCTAGACTGCCCGCATGTGTTGTTTCAGATGAACTCTTAGAGATCATGACTCTAGACAGCCCGTGTGTTGTTTCAGATGAACTCTTAGAGATCATGACTCTAGACAGCCCGTGTGTTGTTTCAGATGAACTCTTAGAGATCATGACTCTAGACAGCCCGTGTGTTGTTTCAGATGAACTCTTAGAGATCATGACTCTAGACAGCCGTGTGTTGTTTCAGATGAACTCTTAGAGATCATGACTCTAGACAGCCCGTGTGTTGTTTCAGATGAACTCTTAGAGATCATGACTCTAGACAGCCCGTGTGTTGTTTCAGATGAACTCTTAGAGATCATGACTCTAGACAGCCCGTGTGTTGTTTCAGATGAACTCTTAGAGATCATGACTCTAGACTGTCCGTGTGTTGTTTCAGATGAACTCTTAGAGATCATGACTCTAGACAGCCTGTGTGTTGTTTCAGATGAACTCTTAGAGATCATGACTCTAGACAGCCCGTGTGTTGTTTCAGATGAACTCTTAGAGATCATGACTCTAGACAGCCCGTGTGTTGTTTCAGATGAACTCTTAAAGATCATGACTCTAGACAGCCCGTGTGTTGTTTCAGATGAACTCTTAGAGATCATGACTCTAGACAGCCCGTGTGTTGTTTCAGATGAACTCTTAGAGATCATGACTCTAGACTGTCCGTGTGTTGTTTCAGATGAACTCTTAGAGATCATGACTCTAGACTGCCCGCGTGTTGTTTCAGATGAACTCTTAGAGATCATGACTCTAGACTGCCCGCGTGTTGTTTCAGATGAACTCTTAGAGATCATGACTCTAGACTGTCCGTGTGTTGTTTCAGATGAACTCTTAGAGATCATGACTCTAGACTGCCCCCCGGACTACTCCTCTCAATTCTACTCCAGCTACCTCAAACTACTTCTCAGTGTCTTCCACAGCGTCTGTCGCAACCTAAGTGAACTGCGCCATCTGGTGAGTGATGTTGTAATCACAGCACACAGGTACCTTGTGGGTAATAATCTGTTTGTATTTTTGTATCCCTGTAGGGACCATGGGTTAAACACTAATCATGTAGAAGATGTTTCTGCTCGTAGAACAAATGAACAATACATGCACCCCAGTTTAACACCTTTCAAAGGCAGAGGAACTGGTTTCAAGAATAGGCAATTTTAAACAAATCAAATTATTATTTTTTAGTTTTCTCGGTTTATGATAATCACACATTTTTAGTAAACCCTGTGCAGTTTCTAAGAAGAACATGGAGGGCATAATCAATGTTTTCCAGCCACCTTATTGCATTATGCATATTGTTGAATATTTGTTTTTTCAGGCATGGCTCAATTTTGACAAATACGTAGAACCTATTAAGAAAGGGGACGGTGAGTCGTGTGTACTCTAGTGTGTTACTCCTCTACTCCAGCGTGTTACTTGCTTACTCAGTCTCCTTTAGTATACAAGCAGTACAACTCATGTACACCATGATGTTACTCATTCAATACACCTGTGCTACTCATCGACTCCACAATGTTTACTCATCAACTCCAGAATGTTTACTCATCGACTCCACAATGTTTACTCATCGACTCCACAGTGTTACTCATCAACTCCACAATGTTATTCATTTACTACACCTTGTTTCTGTCAACTCCACCTCAGTTACTCATCTACTAACTCTGCCTTAACCATCTACTGTGAGGCACATCTACACAACTGTTCAAATGTGTTAGTAATTTACTTACTTACAATAAGTAACAATGAGAAGAGTAATTCTCTGCTTATGTACTGTTTCTGTTTTTGGCCAGTTCATTTAATAAACTGCAACTGATGCGATATATGTGTGTGTGTGCGTGTGTGCGTGTGTGCGTGTGTGCGTGCATGCGTGCATGCATGCATGAATGCGTGCATGCGTGCGTGTGTTGTCATCAAGTAAATTACATTCTGATGTTTCATTATGTTTCTGAAACTTATAAGATGCTTGAGAAGATTCCACCAGAAACAACTCCTAAAATCAGTATGAGTTGTGTGTTTAATGAGAGCCAATGTTTGTCCTGGTTGTCATGGCAGCCAGCCTAGAGGACAACAGGAAACTGTGGAGAAATGTTGAGCCTCACTTACGGAGAGCTCTACGCACTGTCTACCTCAGAGAAGTGTCCAGGTAAAGTTATTTACGAAGAGAGTTCAAAATACATTTCTTCAGTTTAACTGAATAAAATAGTTAAAAAGTGCAATTTCACCACTGGGTTGGGTAGCTGTTTCAGAATACAGGTGTTACTTTCAAGAAAACACAGATTCTGAGGATGTTGAAGCATGTAATCGGTCCAGTAAACAAACTCACAGAAGGGAGCGTGCAGGCATTCAATGACATGTGGCACAGTGCAAGTTGATGAAATGCCTTGGAGATGATCAGCACACATTTTTATGCAATTCTGTTTTGTTTGTAGACAGCCAATGAGATAGTTGAGAGGTGGTGTTCTGTGCTGTATGTGTGTCTGTGGTGTTTACAGTGCCCAGTGGGAAAGACTACAACAGACAGAGGAGTCGTTATGTGCCAAGGCAACAGACAAAGCATTACAAGGTAACACATTGCTCCCACCATCTCACTGCGTTACATCTGTTCACATGGAACTGTAAACTTATATGACCTGATACTGACATCGTAACATAGCTAAAAAATAATTTTATGGAACCCTTTAATGAGAAACTTTATTTGCTGACTAGTTAGGTATATTAAGTCTAAGTTCACATAAAGTGGCATCATAGCAAAAAGACTACAATGAGTACATCACTCAAAAAGTCATGGCTGTTTTAGGTAAAAAAAAATCAAGTTGACGTCCCTGCAATGTATAGGCAACCATCCCTTTGACAAGTAATTTCTTCAAGTAACATCATGTGAACTTAAATAGGTGGATGACAAGCATATCCCTTTCAAAAACTTCTCTTTTAACATCAGCCAATGAAATCAGCCACAAGGAGTGTGGTTGGCCTCCGGTCATGGGATATAATATTTTGGCTGATTCAGTCGCACGCTGCTAGTGATACATGCAATGTTTAGAACATGAATGGGTCATTATATCTGGATTCCCATAAGTTGTATATTCGTCTTCAAAATGGGGCGGTTATTTGCATTGTTCCACGGCTGACGCAGTAGCGACTGACGAAGTCAATAGCTTTATGGAGGCTAGGGCTATAGAAACATCGTGAAGTTGCCTCTGGCTTGTGAGGTGGCTGAAATGAACTACACCAACATCTGAATGTAGCGGAATAAGCAAGTCAACATGATGTTGACTCAGTGAAACATCCAGAGGCAGTTGTTAGGACACAGAAGTTTTCACCGAAGGCAGGGACAAATGTGTGAACTGTCAGTGACACGGACCACAGTAAACATGTATATGTAAGCTACCCCTCTGTCTACAGGTGTGTCGTCCTGGGTGACCATGGAGCTGCCCTACTACTCCAAGTATCTCCTCATTGCGGCCTACATCGCCTCCTACAACCCTGCCAAGTCTGACCGCAAGTTCTTTGCCAAGGTACACCCACTGTTCTCACAGACTCATGCTACTCATTAGCTAGTGTGTGGTGTATCTGTTATGTGTCCAAACTACCCAATGAGGCCAGTTTCACAGTGTTGATCTGACACTTTGTGGAACATTTCCAACTACCGGTCTCATAGTTGTTTCCATGGCTACGTCCTAAGTGGATAGTGACAGTGTACACTGCAGCTAATCTGTAATAACGCTTTGCTGCTGTGTCAAACATATGTATATTAACAGTAGAACCTTGCTATTAGGGTCACCTTTTGGGCCTGGGCAAAAGCGACAGTTGTGAGTTGTTGTATTATCAAGATAACAGTAGAGTGAGGTCTGGCTGTACATTAATGTCATAATACTTAATCTCAAACCAACAGAAATGTTTCACTGGGCAATTTTATATACCTTCCACAAGGCCGGCATTCAATGTTGTATAAAACGAATATATCATCCACATCTTCACAAAATCCCGCACTGGTTTAGCTCCTTATTACATATTGTTTGAGAAAGAAAACATCGCAGAGTTTGTCAGTGGTGACGAGATTTAAACGTCTGTTTCTAGCACTCTGGCCGCGTGAACAAGCGAGTGGAGATGAGAGCACACAAGAAACTTGAACAGGTTTGTGCCTTTGTTGCAACATTTAGTGCTCACTTTAAACACTTGCCTCTAATAAAAACAGTCCTGTATCAATTTGTGCCGTCACTGACATAAATCGTCTTCTCATGAATTTATAAACAAATATAATATTTTCAGACAAACATTTACTACTAAGAAATGATCTGTTTCCAGACCAACAACCAGTTGCTGGGGCCGAAGCCATTTCCTCTTGATCGTCTCATGGCCATCTTCTACGTGATAGTGGAGGGCAAAGTGGCCTTGTCTGCCAACATCTATTCACAGGTCGGTCCATCCTGTTATCATTCAGTGTTAATGACCAGTCGTGGTTATTTTTTACGGTCGGTTTCCATCTTGTTTTATCTTATTAAATTAATTACCTTTATTTTAGTTGGCCTCTATTATGGATGCATTTCCACAATAAAGTAAATTATCTGTGGACTCTGACGATGATTTGTTCATCCCTGTTCACAATATATGCATAAAATAAGCATTTCATATGTTTTTTATTATGTCCTCAATTTAATTAAAACACTTGTAGGGTTTTAGTACAACTGACTGAACAGAATTTTAAACAATATACTATTTTAATCTATCTTGTCATCGGTTCTGTTTAAAGCTTTGGAAATGAAAATGAAACCAACTTGGTGATTACAGTGTCCACCATGGTCAGAACATTGGCCTTCATCCAGATTCTACTCTATCAAATGCTGAATGTTAAGTCTGCATGCCATTGACAAATGTATTGTTAATTAGCAAAATTAGCAACAAATCAAAGAAGTACTGTATAATGATTATTTTACAAAACAATTTGTTATAGCATGTTTACAGAAAGCATCAGTGATTTCACGCGGTTTTATTTCGTTCAGACACTGGCACTGCACATTTTTGTGTGTGCATGATACCTGTCATGTCAGCAACAGCCATTATTACAACTGTGTATATTTTAATTTAAAGGGATCCCCGATTGTTTTTCAGATCAGTTCACTGGTGACGCTGGGTTTAATGATGCAGATCTCGAGCTCTGAACCACTCGATGCTCCCCGCTACAAATGCCTCATTTCCCTGCAGTTTGTCAAGTCTGTCGCCAGGTGCGTAGGTCACAGTCCCAGGGTGCAATATGTACACCTGTCAACGTATCACGTTTTTTTAGAGGTTCTAGGATTTGTTGTGTAACTCCAACTGAATTTTATTTAAATCTGCTGGATTGTATATTATAAGAAATTAGGGGTAGACATGTAAATAGTTCAAAATAAGTCTCAAGGGGGTTGCAGTTGAATGCATTTGGGGAGGGAGAGTGAAATGGGTGGAGTTGGGTGTTTTGGTGAGCTTTGAGTGTAGCTGGAGGTTTTTGGTGAGCCTTACAAGGCATGTGGTTAGAAGCTTTTATTTAAACAAATGCAAGTTCTCAGGAATTTCTGAACTGAAATATATATGTTACTGATAAAACTGAAATTTATTATGGTTAAATATGAAAGAAATACAGTATATAGTGAAACAAGTGTTGATAAATCAATAGCCAAAGCAACAGTGGATTTGTAGTCAAACCATTTGCAATGTTTATGGACTGATCCAATATATTGCATATGGATAACATCCCATAATATTATTTGTGAAATAAAATATCTGGCTGCTACTAATGTTTAGTCCTTGTCACACGTAATTGTGATATTATTTACATTTTATTGCATACATAAATAATGTTTTATAATAGTGAACTAGTTGTAAAAAACAAACCTGACATGACTTTGCTGATTGTTTTCTTCCAGAACCATCAACTTTGAAGTGTTGCGCTATCTGTATGACTTCGCCTGCTGACGCCAGTTCTAGTGTGGTACGATTAGTTAAAGGTCTGCCCTCAAGTCGATTTTTGTTCATCTTGGGTTAGGTTAATTTAATCAAATTAGTCAGTAATTTTACTTGGTCCAGTCAAAATTGCGGTCACAATGCAAAACTGTTCGCCTGTGTACTCTGTGGTGTGGACTGTTCACAAGTTTCACAATCAACGTACATTCTTTCCCTGATTTTAAGTCTTCTGTTAGACTGGTTATGCATGTTACATGAAAACAACAACAGATCTGATTTGAGATGGGTAAAAACACTTGAGGAAAGAGTTTTAAGTTGGTTAAGAGTTAAGACATTGTACTCGCCGGCACCAGCTTTATACCGGGATATTGGTTGCTGACACAGACACTACACTCTGTTAAGTTTGACAGAAATCGTGAACCCAGTGGTACACTGGTGGAGCCCCACTGGTGTGGTTGTGTTGACTTCTCTTGTCATCGTGGAACAGAAACATTTGTAAGACATTGTTCCATGTTGATCAGTTAACAAAGTCCCCAAATGTCACATGTTTGGTATGTTTACCCCCCCCCCCTCCAACCACATAGTGTGGGTATTGTAATTTTTTAAATCCCAAGTGGCTATCAGTTTGTATGGACATGTTTCACTCATACGGCATCAAAATTGCAACTTTTTTCCTGTGTTACATGTTAATGACCAATCTGCCTCCCCAAATAATGCTTAACATAGTTTACAAGTTAGCACATTTATGTGACCATCCTGCAATATCTCTTTGTGTGACATCTTTTTCACCATGTAAAACATAGCAACTGCTAATGGTGTTATACATCTTAGAACTCACTGTCCTGTCTATTCATCAACTCATGTGGCCTGCGTGCCATTGTCAAAATGTATTGTTAATTAGCAAAATTAGCAACAAATCAAAGAATACTGTATTATGATTATAATTTCATTAAACAATTATCACTAGCATGTTTACAGAGATCACCAGTATTACAAGGTTCTAACATATGTATAGCGAGATGATTGTTTTTGTGATGTGTTTAGAGGAATCATGCCATTCTCTGTAGTGCAGCTTCAGCATGTATCTGTTGGGAATCTAAGTCAATAAAGTGAGTGTTTCTGAGTATATGTTACTGTCGTTTATATTATGTCATATTTGTTAGTAAACAGAAGGAAGCAACCAACGAGGTTGTTGTCCAGTAAAAACAGGATAAGTGTTATCTGTTTGAGAACGGTAGGACAGGTAAGAAAGTTGTCATTATCACAGTGGATAAACATAGCTAATGTTGCCGTCAAATATGTCCACTAACGTATTAAAAATAATTGTTTTCAAGATGCAAAAATCTATTTCATAACGTGGATACCATTTAAAATGACAGACACTTTAACTTTAATGACATGTGATGAACCTAGATGTGAAATAAGATTGTGTCCAGTAGACCATACCAGTTACATCATCATCACATGCACCAGGCCCTCCAGTCTAAGTCCCATGTAAATGTCCACTTCTCTTGTGTGTCTGCTGAGGCATGGTAAAACAATGTGTTCTCACTCCACTGCCCAGCCCTGTTAGAAGGAGCTGGCCTTAAGAGTTCTTGCAGTGCAAACTACATCCTACAGTTGTGACCCTTCAGCAGTCCAAGTATAGAAGAATTTTTTGTAAAAGAAATACCAGAAATATGTATTGTGTATTGGTGAGAAGATATACAAATTCTTTTTTCAAAATATAAATACTCAGATGCAAATGAGGGGCAGAAGGAGACAAGTGGAAGGGAAGGGGAGAGAGGGAAAGTTAGTGGTGGGAAGGGCGAGAGATGGTCATATGGGAGAGAAATAAATTGTAAAAAAAAGAGTGCAATCTTGAAATTAATTAAATTGTGAGCAGTGTAAGAGAGAAAGATACTGAGTGAAAAACAAAAAGGGGTGAGTGGGGAAGAAGGGTAAGAGTGGGAGATAATGAGGGTGAGAGCGAGTGGGAGAAAAAAAGAAGGGAGGAAGGGATTGTGTTGGAGAGAAAGATGGAGGGAATGGGAGAGGGAGTGGAAGAGAGAGAGAGAGGGAGGTTTGAAGTGTGAGAGAAAGGAGGATGGTAGGAATGGGAGCCAAAAAAGGGAGTGGGAGAAAAGGAGGGAGGGATGGAGGTGATATAAAAGACACATAGACTAAGAAAATAACGATATGGAGATTTAGAAAAGAGACAGACATGAGAATGACATAGAGACACTGAGGAGAGAGACTGACATGTAGAGAATGACATGTAGAGAATGACATGTAGAGACTGACACGTAGAGACTGACACGTAGAGAATGACACGTAGAGACTGACACGTAGAGACTGACACGTAGAGACTGACACGTAGAGACTGACACGTAGAGACTGACACGTAGAGACTGACACGTAGAGAATGCCAGGTAGAGACTGACACGTAGAGAATGACACGTAGAGACTGACACGTAGAGACTGACACGTAGAGAATGACACGTAGAGACTGACACGTAGAGACTGACACGTAGAGACTGACACGTAGAGAATGACACGTAGAGACTGACACGTAGAGACTGACACGTAGAGACTGACACGTAGAGACTGACACGTAGAGATAAGAGACTGACACTGAGACTGACACGAGAGACTGACACGTAGACTCAGGTAGAGACTGACACGTAGAGAATGACACGTAGAGACTGACACGTAGAGACTGACACGTAGAGATGACACGAGAGCTGACACGTAGAGACTGAATGGATAGAGAGAATGACACGAGAGACTGACACGTGAGACTGACACGTATGACACCGTGAGAGACTGACACGAGAGACTGACACGTAGAGACTGACAGCAGAGATGACACGTAGAGACTGACACGTAGAGACTGACACGAGAGACTGACACGTAGAGACTGACACGAAGAATGAACGAGAGACTGACCTAGAGACTGACACGTAGAGACTGACACGTAGAGACTGACACGTAGAGACTGACACGTAGAGACTGACACGTAGAGACTGACACGTAGAGACTGACACGTAGAGACTGACACGTAGAGACTGACACGTAGAGACTGACACGTAGAGACTGACACGAGAGACTGATGAGAGATGACAGACACAGTAGAGACTGACACAGATAGAGACTGACACGTAGAGACTGACATGTGAAGAGACTGACATGTAGAGATGACATGTAGAGACTGACACGTAGAGACTGACACGTAGAGACTGACACTGTAGAGACTGACACGTAGAGACTGACACGTAGAGACTGACACGAGAGACTGACACGTGAGAGACTGACACGTAGAGACTGACACGTGAGGCAAGACACGTGAACTGACACGTAAGAGATGACACGTAGAGACTGAATGTAGAGAATGACATGAGAGACTGACACTAGAGACTGACACGAGAGACAGACACGTAGAGACGACACGTGAGACTGACACGTAGAAGACTGACACGAGAGATGACACGTAGAGACTGAAGTAGAGAATGACACGTAGAGACTGACACGTAGAGACTGACACGTAGAGACTGACACGTAGAGACTGACACGTGCAGAGAGCTGACACGTAGAACTGACAGTGAGACTGCACGTAGAGACTGCACGTAGAGACTGACACGTAGAGACTGACACGTGAAGAGAATGACACGTAGAGACTGAAGTAGAGACTGCCGAGAATGTAGAGAATTGCAGTGAGACTGAAGTAGAGACTGACACGTAGAGACTGACACGAGGACTGACACGTAGAGACGCACTGAGAGACTGACACGGGAGACTGACACGTAGAGACTGACACGTAGAGACTGACACGTAGAGACTGACACGTAGAGACTGACACGTAGAGAATGACACGTAGAGACTGACACGTAGAGACTGACACGTAGAGACTGACACGTAGAGACTGACACGTAGAGACTGACACGTAGAGACTGACACGTAGAGACTGACACGTAGAGACTGACACGTACAGACTGACACGTACAGACTGACACGTACAGACTGACACGTAGAGAATGACACGTAGAGAATGACACGTAGAGACTGACACGTAGAGACTGACACGTAGAGAATGACACGTAGAGACTGACACGTAGAGAATGACACGTAGAGACTGACACGTAGAGACTGACACGTAGAGACTGACACGTAGAGACTGACACGTAGAGAATGACACGTAGAGACTGACACGTAGAGAATGACATGTAGAGACTGACACGTAGAGACTGACACGTAGAGACTGACACGTAGAGACTGACACGTAGAGAATGACATGTAGAGACTGACACGTAGAGACTGACACGTAGAGACTGACATGTAGAGACTGTCACGTAGAGACTGACACGTAGAGACTGACACGTAGAGACTGACATGTAGAGACTGACATGTAGAGAATGACATGGTGAGACTGACACGTAGAGAATGACACGTAGAGACTGACACGTAGAGAATGACATGTAGAGACTGACACGTAGAGACTGACACGTAGAGAATGACACGTAGAGACTGACACGTAGAGACTGACACGTAGAGACTGACACGTAGAGACTGAAATGTAGAGAATGACATGTAGAGACTGACACGTAGAGACTGACACGTAGAGACTGACACGTAGAGACTGACACGTCGAGACTAACACGTAGAGACTGACACGTAGAGACTGACATGTAGAGACTGACACGTAGAGAATGACACGTAGAGACTGACATGTAGAGAATGACATGGTAGAGACTGACACGTAGAGACGACACGTAGAGACTGACACTGTAGAGAATGACATGTAAGACGACACGTAGAGACTGACACGTAGAGACTGACATGTAGAGACTGACACGTAGAGACTGACACGTAGAGACTGACACGTAGAGACTGACATGTAGAGACTGACATGTAGAGAATGACATGGTGAGACTGACACGTAGAGACTGACACGTAGAAATGACTAATGACACGTAGAGACTGACACGTAGAGAATGACACGTAGAGACTGACACGTAGAGACGACACGTAGAGACTGACACGCAGAGACTGAACGTAGAGAAAAGTGAGAATACATGTAGAGACTGACAGTAGAGACTGACACGTAGAGACTGACACGTAAGACGACACGTAGACTGACACGTAGAGACTGACACGTAGAGACGTGCGTAGAGACTGACACGTAGAGACTGACACGTAGAGAACTGACACGTAGAGACTGACACCGTAGAGACTGACACGTGAGATGACACGTAGAGACTGACACGTAGAGACATGACACTGTAGAGAGACACGTGAGAGACAGAGAATGACACGTAGAGACTGACACGAGGACTGACACGTGAGAGAATGACACGTAGAGACTGAAGTAGAGACTGAAATAAGACTGAACGTAGACTGCACTAAACTGACAGAGAGACTGACACGTAGAGACTGACACGTAGAATGACAGTAGAGACTGACACGAGAGACTGACACGTAGAGATGACACGTAGAGACTGACACGTAGAGAATGACACGTAGAGACTGACACGTAGAGACTGACACGTAGAGACTGACACGTAGAGACTGACACGTAGAGACTGAACTAAGTGACACGTAGAGACTGACACGTAGAGACTGACACGGAGAAACGTAAGACGACAGAAGACTGACACGTAGAGAGACCTGATCACGAGAGACCAAAGACACGAGAGACTGGGGAACACGTAAGACTGACACGTAAGACTGAGCACGTGAACTGACGGGAGACTGACACGAGAATGACACGAGAGACTGACACGTAGAGACTGACACGTAGGGCACGGAGAATGACACGTAGAGACTGACACGTAGAGACTGACACGTAGAGACTGACACGTAGAGACTGAACGTAGAGCGTAGAGACTGACACGTAGAGACTGACACGTAGAGACAGTGAGATGCGTGAGATGCACGTGAGAGACACGTGAGACTGACGTAGAGACAGTAGACTAGACACCGTAGAGACTGACACGTAGAGACTGACACGAGAGATGACAGTAGAGCTGACACGGAGACTGACTAGAGAAGCACGTAGAGACTGACACGTAGAGACTGACACGTAGAGACTGACACGTAGAGACTGACATGGAGAGACTGACATGTAGAGAATGACACTGAGACTGAACTGACTGACAGTAGAGACGAGCACGTAGAGACTGACACGTAGAGAACGTAGAGACTGAATGTAGAGACTGACACGTAGAGACTGACACGTAGAGACTGACAGTAGAGACTGAGATGGCGACACGTAGAGACTGACACGTAGAGACTGACATGTAGAGACTGACATGTAGAGACTGACACGTAGAGACTGACACGTAGAGACTGACACGTAGAGAATGACACGTAGAGACTGACACGTAGAGACTGACACGTAGAGACTGACATGTAGAGACTGACACGTAGAGACTGACACGTAGAGACTGACACGTAGAGACTGACACGTAGAGACTGACACGAGAGACTGACACGTAGAGATGACAAGTAGAGACTGACAGTAAGATGACACGTAGAGACTGACACGTAAATGACAGAATGACTGAAGTAGAGACTGAACGTAGAGACTGACATGTAGAACTGACAGTAGAGACTAACTTAGTAAGACTGGGCAACACGTAGAGACTGACACGTAGAGACTCACAGTAGAGAATGACAGTAGAGAAGACACGTAGAGACTGACACGTAGAGATGACAGTAGAAGACTGACACGTAGAGACTGACACGTAGAGACTGACACGTAGAGACTGACACGTAGAGACTGACACGTAGAGACTGACACGTAGAGACTGACACGTAGAGACTGACACGTAGAGACTGACACGTAGAGACTGACACGTAGAGACTGACACGTAGAGAATGACATGTAGAGACTGACAGTAGAGAATGACAATGGTGAGATGACACGTAGAGACTGACAGTTGAGACTGACACGTAGAGACTGAACGTAGAGAACTGACACTGTAGAGACTGACACGTAGAGACTGACACGTAGAGACTGACGTAGAGAGACATGGATACTAAGTGACACGTAGAGACTGACACGTAGAGAATGACATGTAGAGACTGACACGTAGAGACTGACACGTAGAGAATGACACGTAGAGACTGACACGTAGAGACTGACACGTAGAGACTGACACGTAGAGACTGAAGAAGATGACATGTAGAGACTGACACGTAGAGACTGACGAGTAGAGACTGACAGTAGAGACTGACACGTGAGATGACACGAGAGATACAGAGACTGACAGAGACTGATAAGAATGACACGTAGAGACTGACACGTAGGATACACGTAGAGACTGACACGTAGAGAGACACGTAGAGACTGACACGTAGAGAATGACACGTAGAGACTGACACGTAGAGACTGACACGTAGAGACTGACACGTAGAGACTGACATGTAGAGACTGACAATGTAGAGACTGACATGTAGAGACTGACACGTAGAGACTGACACGTAGAGACTGACACGTAGAGACTGACACGTAGAGACTGACACGTAGAGACTGACATGTAGAGAATGACACGTAGAGACTGACACGAAGACTGACACGTAGAGACTGACAGTAGAGACTGACAGTAGAGACTGACACGTAGAGACGAAGAAGACGAACGAGAGAGAATAGAGCTCACGTAAGACTGACACGTAGAGACTGACACGAGAATGACACGTAGAGATGACAAGTAGAGACTGACACGTAGAGATGACACGTAGAGACTGACACTAGAACTGAACTAGAGATGAAAGATGACACTAGAGATGACAGTAGAGACTGACACGTAGAGATGACACGTAGAGACTGAACACGTAGAGACTGACACGTGAGACTGACACACTAGCACGTAGAGACTGACACTAGAGACTGCACGTAGAGACTGAGTAGGATACACGTAGGATGACACGAGAGCTGACCGTAGAGGGAATACACGTAGAGACACACGTAGAGATGACACGTAGGACTGAGAATGTAGAGAATGCTGGACGACACGTAGAGACTGACACGTAGAGACTGAAATGTAGAGACTGACCGTAGAGAATGACACGTAGAGATGACAGTAGTAGATGACACGAAACTGACACGTAGAGACTGACACGTAGAGACTGACATAGAGACTGACAGAGACTGACACGTAGAGAGACAGGACCGTAGACTCACACGTAGAACTGACACAGATGTAGAGATGCCGTGAACAGACACGTAGAGACGACACTGAACTAATGTAGAGACTGACACGTAGAGACTGACATAGTAGACTGACACGTAGAGACTGACACGTAGAGACTGACACGTAGAGACTGACACGTAGAGACTGACACGTAGAGACTGACACGTAGAGACTGACACGTAGAGACTGACACGTAGAGACTGACACGTAGAGACTGACACGTAGAGATCGAGACACTAGAGACTAACACTGTAAGACTGACACGTAGAGACTGACACGTAGAGACTGACACGTAGAGACTGACACGTAGAGACTGACACGTAGAGACTGACATGTAGAGACTGACACGTAGAGACTGACACGTAGAGACTGACACAGACAGAAATAGGGGGGAGATAAAGATAATGCTGACAAATGTTAATCTCAGACACGATCTCTCAGTTCCATGGAATTATGCACATTCTAGGAATGTCGACATCAACATGTGATTGCAGATTAAAGCCCACCACTCATTTAGTTCTAAGTACTGGGGACAGTCACTCAGGCCGCCAGTCTGCAGCAACTGCGCAGTGGCGGAGGGAGGTTAATTAGGGATGAATGTCTATTGCCTGGGCTGGCTGCGATAAGGGAAACAGGACACCGTCTGGAGGGAAGGTGGTTTGAGAAGGAAGGAAGAGTGTCCTCGGCCAGTCCGCTCGTTAGTTCAAGATTGTCATTGCTCCAAGCTGAAGTGTGAAAGGTTGTGTTGAGAAATCAACTCCAAGGCTCCAAGTGTAGAGTGAAGAATAACGCTACTTGCTTTGATGACGGAGAACAACAAAACTCTATTGAAGTCTGTCGTTAATTGTTACTTCACATAAACGGACATGGATTATATTGTCACGAGTGAATAGTGACACAATGTAAGTACTTTCTTGTTCTGTTTTAGTTTTAAAAATTATTCGTGAACAATTTCCTTTCAACATATATATATATATATATATATATAATCTACTTGTATTAGCAATTATACTTTGTGGATTTGACTTTTTCTGTGTAATGAAATGTATGTATATTCCATTTTGTATTTAAGATGTAAAATAGCGTATATATAGATAATCATTATATGTATACAACATATATGTGAGGTGCTGGCCATGCTAATGTACAATGTGACATCAGTACAGGACCAACACCTATAGGTGATGGGTCAAAACGTTGTATGTTGCACAAAGTTATGCTCCAAAATAAGTTAATTTCTTACAAAATAAAAAAATCTTCGAGCCATGCAGTCATGAACAATATATTACATATGTGTTTTGTTCTTTTCTAGTTTTGCAGTCTACTTTATTTATACTTCCAGTCGACTTTCCTGCCTTTGATTTGTTTCGATGTCTGGGCTTTTGGTGTCAAACCTATCTATAGCATCTACATTAGATTCAATGATATGTTGACAAATATTTCACTTCTAAGCTATTTTTCAGTGGAGTTTTGTTTTAAATCGGCAGATTGTGAGTGTATTAAAATTCAGGAAAAATCTTTCTACCTCTGAAGCACAGACTCTAGCTGTTGCTGGCAATCACTTTTGTACTTTAGATGAATGTGCAAGCTTATGTTCACTTTCACTGAGGTGTCACCGGTGACAGACAGGGATACTTCTGCCATGTAGTTTAATGTTTCCAGTGAGGTTGGAATACCCAGAGGGTGTCAGCCACTTGACCCACCCAACCCTACGAGGTGTATACAGGATCAGAATCTCAGGTGAGTTGACCTTTTGACAATAGGGTGTCCCCAAGTATGTTACGTAGTGAGTGGGTAGATGGTTAAGTAAGTGGATGTCATATGAAGTATAGTCTTGAGGAGCATTATATAACAATTAAGGTACATTTATATTTTAAAATCTACAAATCATGTAACAGCGTTTTGATACCAAATATGAACCATATAAAACAGGTTCATTAAAACATTTATAAAAATTATTAGTAGAAAAAATTCAATTCAATTTTTATTTCAAAACATAACATTAAAAAGCAAGCAGTACAATATGTTTTGAAAAAAGTATTGGGATATATTAATAATATTTTACACTATACATGCTAAACTATGATTCTATAATATACTGGTATAATATAATAATGCATAATATTTAAAATCTATTGCATTGTAAGATATATTTACTTAAACCCAAACACTGAATTATCATGACTAATTTCCATTCACTTGTTTATTCAATTTATGAATATTGGTTTCTTGGAAATGCAACAGATCCCTCCAGATTGGCCGTAGTAAGTAGCGGGTATTATTAGGGAAGCTGTTAAAGCTGTTAAACGATTGGGTGTGGGACTTGAGTGGACGTGACAGAATCTAGTGGTCACTTATCAGGGTCCTGCACCACTCATTAGAACTGTTTACATATGTCCCCCCTCTTGTCGCAGTAGATTGGACCTGACAACTGAGACGGGCAAAGACCCTGACTTCTGTGGTGCCTGACTGTAGGCTGCAGACTGGTTCAGTCATGTTGGTTGTTATGTAAGATCCTCATGTACAATAAGATGGAGTATAGCTGTGACACTGTGAAAGGATAAAGATGTTGTTATGTTATATGTGTATGCGTTTTGAATAGATATATTTATTACATGCCACACACGCACACATTCTGATGAACAATTTTGTTGCACGTGCATAGACATATCACAGTTACCACTGCACACACACACCACACACCACACACCACACACCACACACCACACACCACACACCACACACCACACACCACACACCACACACCACACTCCACACACCACACACCACACACCACACACCAAACACCTCACACCACACACCACACACCACACACCTCACACCACACACCACACACCACACACCACACACCTCACACCACACACCACACACCCATACACACACACACACACACACACACACACACACACACACACACACACACACACACACAAACACACACACACATACACACACACACACACACACACACACACACACACACACACACACACATACACACACACACACACACACACACACACACACACACACACACACACACACACACACACACACACACACACACACACACACACACACAGAGTAAAGTAAAGTGAAGGTGCAGCTGTAAGTTACACCTGTCTCTGTGGTTACAGGTATGCCCAGTATGTCCCTCTCCTTCCTCTCCGTCCTTCCTGTTCTCCTCCTGTGGGAGGTCCTCTCGGTCACCTCCCAGTACGTGCCCCACATGCCTCCCTTCTTCTTCCTCTGTAACTACCACGGGAAACCCCAGCAGTCCAACCTCGACTCCGGCGAAGTAGCCATCAGTGTCTCCATCGCTGGCAACCCAGAGAACTACAGGCCGGAGGGACTCTACGAAGGTGAGTAGACAAGTACTGCAGCTAATCCACAGATCTACTAATCCACTAACCTATGTATTGTATTACAGCTAATCCACTGACCTATTCCTTGTTATAATAATAATTCAGTTATAATATGAAAGTTTATTCAGAATATTGTACTCAGAACATTGTTAGCAACAATAAATACAATACAAACAGGCAAATTTAGCTACAATACTATAATATACAATGTTGTATGCCAGATAATCCACTGACATACTAATAGACAGCTAATCCACATACTTACTTATAGACAGCTAAACCACTGACCTACTCGATCTTATACAGCTAATCCACTGACCTGCTCATAGACAGCTAATCCACTAACCTACTCATATAGACAACTAATCCACTAACCGACTCATAGAGACAACTAATACACTAACCTATTCCTTGTATGCCAGCTAATCCACTGACATATTCCTTGTATGCCAGCTAATCCACTGACATACTAATAGACAGCTAATCCACAGACTTATTACTTATAGACAGCTAAACCATTGACCTACTCGATATTATACAGCTAATCAACTGACCTGCTCATAGACAGCTAATCCACTAACCTACTCATAGACAGCTAATCCACTAACCTACTCATACAGAGCTAATCCACTAACCTACTCATAGACAGCTACTCAGCTGAACTACTCATACAGAGCTAATCTACTAACCTACTCCTAGACAGCTAATCTACTGACCTACTAATACAGAGCTAATCCACTAACCTACTCATAGACAGCTAATCCACTAACCTACTCACACAGATCGAGCTAATCTACTGACCTACTCATACAGAGCTAATCCACTAACCTACTCATCGACAGCTAATTCACTAACCTACTCATAGACAGCTAATCCACTAACCTACTCATAGACAACTAATCTGCTGACCTACTCAATCAAAGACAGCTAATCCACTAACCTACTATCAGCTAGAAAGCTAATCCACAGACCTACTCAATGGGTTTATGAATGATTTCTAAAGGGTTTATCTGACTAAGTTGCAGTCACTTTAAATTGTCATTCAACTTTCTACTAAAAATTCTTTCTGATATTATCGAAGCTGTAATTCTTTGTGTCAGTCAGTACAACTTGTTATATTATCAGTAACACTGACACAGTTATATATGGGTCATTGTCTTTGGGGAGTTTCTCACAATTATTGAAACAGACACTTTGACAGATAATTTTACCAACAAAATCTAATCCATGAAGCATTTTAATAATTGGGGTTATTTCAGTTTTTAACTATCAATTTGTGAAGAAATTGTAGTTTATCTTGAATTGTTTGCTAAAGTTATACTTAATTTAAAGCAAGTGTAGAATAGCCAACAAACTACCTTAGCCGGCACATTGACATTTGTGTCATGACAGTTGCCTGAGTGCAGAAGATCCATGTTAATTTATGTGACACTGTCATTTATCCATGATTTTATTTGGTCATTTCAGTCTTTTAAGGAATAAATTAAGTGTGTTCTGGTGAGCTAGTATATGGGAGTATGGGGCTGGGGGATTCTGTCTGGGAGTGGTTTCTGGGAAGTGGGAAAGGGTGCCAGTCATATCTAAGGTTCACCCTATCTTGGGTCAGACTTGTCAACCCTGTGTCTTATGTAATGTAGCATTACGTAACACTCCAACATAACGTAGTGGCTTGTAAGCAAAGGATTCAAACAACATTTATTTGTTATTAATCCTTTTTTATTTTAAAGTATACATTATAAAATGACGTGCTCTGAGTATTAATTTCATTGGATAATTTCAACATGAAAAATACAACATTTATTTACTGTGTAACTACAAACTGATCTTAACAACAGGCTCCCTGTAAAATGTAATGTTTTCATAACTGTTACATAAAACTATTTGTACATTTCCTGTATATCTAAATTAGTACTGCTGCATGTCAGCTATTCACTGAATATCCCTATCATGATACATTAAATTTACCAATGTGTTTACTGCATTTTTGCCAGCTATTACCAGTTAATAATAATAAAAAACATTAGTGCAATTTTCAATTGATTGCTACTAAAGGTACTGGACAAGACTAATAACCTAAACATTCAACGTAGCCGATTTATAAGCACAATATATAAAACAAAAATCAGATATAATAGTTATAAAAACAGTCAAATAATTTAAATCATTCATTAACATTGAATAAAAAAATAAAGTATTTAAACATTATAATATTTACATATATACAACAATGCAATTTACTTTACAGTTTGCACTGATATTTTGCAAATGTAATATTTAAGCAGTTTATAATTTAATATGAACTAATCCTAGTAAAAGATGCGTGTTGTTTCAGTGACGATCATGTCGACGCGAGACTTTGATGGCTTCATGTTGACTGGTCTCTACACCATCAAGTCTAAGCTACAGTCCCGACTCTCCCTCCTGCCCCAGACCACCAGCCTCCCGAGTCTCGGGATCGGCTCCGAGGAGCCCCTGGGCCAGAAGTTTGTGTGTTCTGTCGTCCACTCATACATTGGACATCGCCGCCGCCAACAACTCATGTTTCTGTGGCGCGCTCCTGCTGCGGGCACTGGCTGTGTGAGCTTCTTGTGAGTACGTCTTATGGCAGTGTGTGTCTTGACTGGTAGAGGGCGTGCTCTGTTCGCCTCTCCGGTCTCTCCACGGAGCATACCTGGCCACCAGAATGTGCTGTTCCGTTTGACGCGGAGATGTCTCGTGATCTCTCCACATTAAATAGAACACACCAGGGGGCTCTCCAGACCGCTCCGATCTCCTTGTTTGGGACATGTCATATGCGGAGAGGTGCGGTCATGTGACAGTCATATGAAAATATGGCGGAGTATAACGAAGGGTGATTACGATGTAGAAAAACATCTGAAATAAAATGTATAAATATCTACTTCCTTTGTGTATGTGACAATGGAATTAGCTGTATTTTGTCAGTGAAATATGTGCAATGAAACATGTCGTCATCACTTGATGATAGCAATTCATGATAGCAATGCATCTGTATATATATATATATATATATATATATATATATATATATATATATATATATATATATATATATATATATACTATATATTATATATTATATATTATATACAGGGCCAGCCAGAGGATTGGACATTTATTGTGATAATAATAATTATGTTATTCTCTCAAGCACTGTACTGATGCTTTGTCATATTCGCAAGTGTCCTGACTGCAGCACAAGGCAGCGTCTCTGTGGGTTGTCACCAAGACCACTAGCTGTGTGTGTCCACTGCAGGTTTTATTTGATTTTCCTGGCAGGAAAGACAGACTAATTAAACAAATCATAACTTACCTGGTATCTTGTGGATCAATATTTTTTAAACAAATTTATTGTAGTTTCTGTACAAAAAACAAGAATCTACATATATATAATTATAAATCAAGCAGACTCATCATGACGTGTTTATTGCAGGGCGACTGCCACCCTGGGTGACCAAGTGCTCTTCAAGGACACCACCGTCATGCAGCTGTGTGAGGAGGGAGGTGGGTGATAGCCACGGTGGACCATGGTCTAGTGGACCATGGTCTAGTGGACCATTGGTACAGTGGCACATGAGAGACGTCCTTAGACGTCCAGTAGAGGAATGCAGTCATACCCACTCATACGGTCTACCAAACCAATGTGGTCACTTGATCCAGCATTCTGTGGATCAGGTCAAGCCCATTTACACATTAATCAAACACACACACACATGCACATGCACACGCACACGCACACGCACACGCACTTGTGACCCTAGCTCTGATGATTAATGATTACACTTGTCCACAATTGTTCTTATCCCAAGGCAGTATAAAAGTTACATTTCTTATTCCTGTTGATGACATGTCACAACATGACCATGTCTACCTAGAGTCACAAGAATAGTCCACCAATGGCAGTAGTGATGTCTTTCAGGGTCCAGTGCAGTTCGCCCAAGACCCAAGTTAGCCCTGATACACAGCGAGGGCATTGTGTTCAGAGACGACTTTGACTCGACACAAGAAACCTTCAATGACACCTTATGGTAATGTTATCATTCTACTCTAAAACACTGAAGATTCATATACGTATTGAAAACTGGTGGTGATTACTGAGCAGTGTAACATGATAATATGATAATATACAATGTGTGTGTGTGTGCGTGCGTGCGTGCGTGCGTGCGTGCGTGCGTGCGTGCGTGCGTGCGTGCGTGCGTGCGTGCGTGCGGGTGTGTGTGTGTGTGTGTTTGCGTGCATGTGTGTGCATGCATGTGTGTGTGTGTATGTATATATCGATTCATGCTGAAGATGTTCATTTTTAAAAGATGCTATAATTAAGGTCACGCACCATAATTGTACTGTTATTGCAATAAAACAAATGTTTAAAAAATATACATTTATTTATGTTCAAGCATTAATGTCAGCATAACCACCTGCAGTCAGAATGTCTCTTTCATCTTCCTGTCTGTTGATCAGTTGGTTGGTTATTCTGCTGTCATTCAGTTTATCGCTGTCTGTCCTCTGTTTGTCCATCCATGCATCATTCCATCCTCCATCTGTCCGTCCATTCGTCCACCCATCCACCTGTCCATATATCTGATTGTGTTTGTCTGTGTGCCTGCCGTCCACCCACCCACCTGCCCATGCAGCTGCCCACCTGCCTGCCTGTTTGTCTGGCCACCAGTCTCTACCTGTTGTGGGTGATAGTAATGTTAAAATGTTTAAAAATAAAATCGACATACACCTCAGAAGGGCGGGAGACACTTAGATATATTGATAGGTTGGACTCTAGATAAACCAAAGGGCTTCCTTTTCCACCTGCCACCTAGAGTTGATTCTTTAGGTGACAATCTTGTTAAGTCTTGTTAAATCTACTGTTGTAGGAAGGCGCCCTCTGGTGTAGAGATCAGTGACAAGTGTGGCGTGGTGTTGTCTGGCCACGCGGCTGTGGCATGTGGAGAGACCAACAGGACTCTGGCAAGTCTCTCTGCTGCACTCTTGTCTAGCTGGTTACATGTGAAATCAACATGTATGTACAGTCAAATATCTGCCCCCCCTCACTATGTGCCGATTGCTAGTTTTTATTCTGATTCATCTGTAGTTTGTTTCTGGACAAGAAAGTTCCAGATTTAAGTTCTTTGTTATCAGTAGTAGGTAGGTGAATTCACACTGAAACGTCTCAGTCGTAAACAGCAGTTACACATATCAGAACTGAGATAATGCACTCGCAGTTCTGCCAGTTCTATTTCTTCTTTGCCAGAATGGTGTATTATGAAAAATGTACCCACTAATACCTTCATAAGTTCATATACACAGGTAACGCACACATGCATATATATATATATATATATATATATATATATATATATATATATATATATATATATATATATATATATATAAAATTATATTGCACACACACATACAGATTTATAAGATTTCTGTGTTTGTAGATAACCCAGCCTCTGAATATGACCACCGCTGCAGTACTGCAATTTTCAGTGTGTAAGTACATTTGCAGTTTAGTTAATAATAGTGATATTATAGCTTTGACAAGACTTGAATACTATGGAACCTGAACTCCCAGCCAAAGGCATATAAATCAACAGTTTGTTACAGTGTTATGGCTTTCTTCTGGGTATGGGAGTATGTAGAGATTAAAAGGTCTTTGTGGTCATTACTTTAATAAAGATGACTTGATTCCTTGAATGCTTACAACACTGTCGTATGCTTCTATGCATGTTTGTGAATAAATCGCCATGATATGTAACTCGTGTTGAATACGGCCCCCAAATTCTAAGTAACTAGGGTTATGGTTATTTAGTTTAAATTGTATTACCCTACATTATGTAGTCATACATTGTTTACCAGTAAAATGTAATATGTTACTAAGTTTAGTAATCACTTGTCAATTTGTCTTCACAGCATCAGGAACCTGTGCCGTGCCAGACGACGACGTAGTTGTTTACTACGGCACCCAGGATTGTACATTGTGGACGCCCTTTGAACATATCAGGTATTTTGACAAGTTCACCTCACAACAAACTGTGTTGCGGTTATTCTCAGTATAAAAATCCAGGTGGATCTGAGGTAGACCAATGGTGGGCCCAACCACACCTGGGAAACTGCCCCCCTTTGAGGCTCACCAAAAGTCTCAAATTGTATCCCCATGAAATTCATAAAAACTTCCATATTCACACCCTGCAGGGTAAATGGGAGGATTGTTCACTCACAAAAGAAATCAGGATTATGGTATATGCTCCATGTCTGCTTGGTCCATGCTTGAAACTGATTTATTTCAAATTTATAGTGTAATTGTTAACACAATTTAAATAATCTTTCACATGCAAAACTTGTCCTATTGTATGTGTGTATTTGTTGCGAGCATCCTTCTTCTGGCATGCACTATAATAGGTATAATGCAATGTACATTTCATGTCAAATTTGAGTCATGTAATGCCTATGTAGAATACAATGAAATGTAATAAATAAATATACAATATAAATGAAATGTTCTTTAAAATGATAAATTACTCATTGAAAATTATGATTTTGATCTTATTAGTGAATATATAATATCTCAAAGATGGCCTTTAAATTGATAAATGATCTATTTAAAATTATTACGTTAAGCTAATAAATAAATAAATATTATATATCTAAAACGTTATTTAAAATTTATAAATTTCTATTTACAATTATTTCACAATAATAGATTTTGTATTCAGCACTCAGTGCACTATTCGAGGTGAGGTACGGGTAGCCATGTGTGATGTTGTCAGGCTGACATCAACCGGCACTGTGTCCACTGTGGTTGTCCGACTGCCAGCTGACGCCAGACAGACGGACATTTGTCTGAAGTGGCAGCAGCCGGCCAGGACGATCAACGACACGACCACAACCAACAGCACCGGTTGCTGGGCCCTCGACAATGTATTAGTGAACAACATGGAAGACCAGCCAATCAGCATCCAGGACAACTTTGACCCCGTCGATCCCGGCAATTGGCTGTTTTTCCCTGGGGCGAGAATTATGGTTTGTAGAGTTGTCAGTGGAACAGCTGGGAGGTAACAGATATTAACAAGATTGAACAAGATTGCCATCCATATATTAAATGACTTGTGGTCAATGACCCTATTAACAAGCCATGGCTGGTCATCCATATGTAGGCCGACTTTAATTGTCAGATATCTGTCAGTTCAGATTAGTATTTACACCGTTAGTAATTAGCACTTCCTGATTCGATGGATATGTTCATAAACAGATTCCTCACAGTTTATTTTGCAATGATTAACGAATCCACAAGAAGTGTATTGTTAAATGGATTTTGTAGTGGCTTTAGAAAATACTGTACTCTATAAGTTATTGCCAGTTATTTTGTAGCATTTACAAAGTTAGTAAATATTTTCATTTGAATATACGATAATAAACACATTCCTCTCAGTTCGTTTTGCTATTTTTAATTATATTATTCTGTATACGTTTGTACTTTGACTTCAAAGCATATGGAAATAATATATCTGTGTCTTCTGGTTACCAGAAAACAGAAGACACTTCTTTCACTGTTTTGTGTCTTTGGTTTCTTAATCACCTGTCCTCAAATGTTGTCAGACCACTGTTATAAATTTTCTTAAATGTCAACTGCAAAATCCACTAGAAGTGAATTGTTTAATATAGATATTACAGTGGCTTTAGAAAGTCTTGTATTATGTAAGTTATTGTGAGTTATGTTATAGCACAAGTGTCACTCGGACACAAATGCCATGGTGTTTGTGAACACTGACCAAGATTACAACTATGTGACAACTCGGGACATAGACCTGGACACCAAGCTAGGACAGCCCTTCTTTGAGGAGACGTTTGACGGCAAGGTGGAAGGGTAAGTGACACTTCCCTGATCCTCAGAACTAAGTGGTATAACTTGTTCTTTGGAATGACACATCATTTTCCAGCGCGGGTCTCAAATGTTTAAAGAGCACTTTTTGAATCCTCACAGAGGTCGCAATAAATTTGCCGTTAAAAGTATCATTAATCAATCCATAACTAGCCTAATGATAACAAGAACTTCACTGTAGGACAATCTTGTTTGGGTTTAGTTGGCAAGTAGATGGTGGTCACCATGGCAACAACTGTGGTGTGCTAGACAGAGGCACTGCCACGGTGATGTCAGCCAAAGACAGAGTTCGCCTCCTCTGTTCGCCTTCTATTAACCTCAAGGAGGCTGGCAACCTACGATTCCACTTTGCAGCAGGTGGGTGGTGTCACCTGGTGGCGGAAATAGACATATATGAAAAAAATTTCAGATATACCTGAGTGTTTAGTAGAGTGTGTACATGAATGTGTAGTGAAGTGTGTACATAAATGTGTAATGGAGTATGTACCTGAGTATGTATGTGAATGTGTAATGGAGTGTGTACATGAGTAATGGGGCATGTACCTGAGTGTGTAATTGAGTGTCACTCAGTGTGTACCTGTGTGTAATGGGGCATGTACCTGAGTGTGTATTCGAGTGTCACTCAGTGTGTGCCTGTGTGTGTAATGGGGCTTGTACCTGAGTGTGTAATGGAGTGTCACTCAGTGAGTACCTGTGTGTAATTGGGCATGTACCTGAGTGTGTAATTGAGTGTCACTCAGTGTGTGCCTGTGTGTGTAATGGGGCATGTACCTGAGTTTGTAATGGAGTGTCACTCAGTGTGTGTCTGTGTATGTAATGGGGCATGTACCTGAGTGTGTAATGGAGTGTCACTCAGTGAGTACCTGTGTGTAATTGGGCATGTACCTAAGTGTGTAATTGGGCATGTACCTAAGTGTGTAATTGAGTGTCACTCAGTGTGTGCCTGTTTGTGTAATGGGGCATGTACCTGAGTGTGTAATGGAGTGTCATTCAGTGTGTACCTGTGTGTAATGGAGTGTCATTCAGTGTGTACCTGTGTGTAATGGAGTGTCATTCAGTGAGTACCTGTGTGTAATGGAGTGTCACTCAGTGTGTACCTGTGTGTAATGGAGTGTCATTCAGTGTGTACCTGTGTGTAATGGAGTGTCACTCAGTGTGTACCTGTGTGTAATGGAGTGTCATTCTGTGTGTAATGGAGTGTCATTCAGTGTGTACCTGTGTGTAATGCAGTGTCACTCAGTGTGTACCTGTGTGTAATTGAGTGTCACTCAGTGTATAACTGTGTGTAATGGAGTGTCATTCAGTGTGTACCTGTGTGTAATGGAGTGTCACTCAGTGTGTACCTGTGTGTAATGGAGTGTCACTCAGTGTGTACCTGTGTGTAATTGAGTGTCATTCAGTGTGTACATGTGTGTAATGGAGTGTCAGTGTGTACCTGTGTGTAATGGAGTGTCACTCAGTGTGTACCTGTGTGTAATGGAGTGTCATTCAGTGTGTACCTATGTGTAATGGAGTGTCACTCAGTGTGTACCTGTGTGTAATGGAGTGTCATTCAGTGTGTACCTGTGTGTAATTGAGTGTCACTCAGTGTGTACCTGTGTGTAATGGAGTGTCATTCAGTGTGTACCTGTGTGTAATGGAGTGTCACTCAGTGTGTACCTGTGTGTAATGGAGTGTCACTCAGTGTGTACCTGTGTGTAATGGAGTGTCATTCAGTGTGACCTTTGTGTAATGGAGTGTCATTCAGTGTGTACCTGTGTGTAATGGAGTGTCATTCAGTGTGTACCTGTGTGTAATGGAGTGTCATTCAGTGTGTACCTGTGTGTAATGGAGTGTCACTCAGTGTGTACCTGAGTGTGTAACAGAATACATACATGTATGTAATGATGTGTGTACCTAAGTATGTAGCGGAGTGTGTACTTTAGGCTGCTGTGGCATGTGTGTGTAATGTTGTGTGCCTGTGTACTGGAAGGTGAGTCTGACAACTACAGAAACAGAGACTGAAATAGAGTTGACTGAAGCAACATGTAATTGTGTATGTATGGCAATGTAACTTGGCATATAAGTGTGCAACATGGTGTAACATGGTGTAACAACATGTTATGGAACATGCAACATGGATCATTCAATGCATCATGTAACAGAATCTGATGGAGTCTGCAATGAAGTGTTCACTGTTGGTTGTAACTTAGTACAAAATGGAAGTGTAAATGTGTTGGTTGTTGCAGGCATTGGCAGTTGTTTTACAAAAGCAAGTGCCAGACAGGCGGACGTGTTTGTGTACGCAGAGGATGACCACGGTCACACGGTCAGCCTTCTCAACTTGACCACACAAATCTTGGACAAGGTCAGTTGGAAAACAATGGAATCAATTCCAACAGGTAGCTCAGTTATGGATGTCATAATGATTAACTGTAATACAATATTACATTTGTCGGAAAATGGCTCAGATGAGCTAATGTTATCAAATTCATATGTAAACCGACGATAAATAAAGTGTCTTGTATCTTGATGTGATGTATGTATTATAGTAAATTAATTAACAAAATAATGTTATTTTACTCTCATTTATATTGTCCGACCTATAATCAGTTAATCATTCAACTGGTTATAAATAATTTAAAATAAATTATTTATTTGACCAATATTTATAACACATCGTGCTGCATATATAGTATTACTATTATTTTATTTTGCACTATTATAGAAGTGTATCATTTGTTTTTATTTCAATGTCTCCCTGACTCCCAGGTTGTCAGACGGGTGTCCGTGCCCATCCCCCCAAGGGCAAGGAAGGGATGGTCCCGGCTGTGCTGGGTACAGAAGAGTCACGGGGGAAAGAACTATGACGTGTGGTCAATCGACTCTGTCCAGGTCCGCCCGCTCATCCCAAGGGAGGCGAGGCACTATGTCCAGTTTGCCATCAACATGCACTGTGGACCACAGGGCATCAATAGCAGGTCAGTTCACACTCAGTTCACACTGGACCACAGGGCACCACATTCAGTCCACACTGGACCACAAGGAATCAACAGCAGGTCAGTGCATATTCAGTCCACACTGGACCACAGGGAATCAACAGCAGGTCAGTTCACATTCAGTCCACACTGGACCACAAGGAATCAACAGCAGGTCAGTTCACATTCAGTCCACACTGGACCACAGGGCATCAACAACAGGTCAGTTCACATTCAGTCCTCACTGGACCACAGGGAATCAACAACAGGTCAGTTCACATTCAGTCCTCACTGGACCACAGGGAATCAACAACAGGTCAGTTCACATTCAGTCCACACTGGCCCACAGGGAATCAACAACAGGTCAGTTCACATTCAGTCCTCACTGGACCACAGGGAATCAACAACAGGTCAGTTCACATTCAGTCCTCACCGGACCACAGGGAATCAACAACAGGTCAGTTCACATTCAGTCCACACTGGCCCACAGGGAATCAACAACAGGTCAGTTCACATTCAGTCCTCACTGGACCACAGGGAATCAACAACAGGTCAGTTCACATTCAGTCCTCACTGGACCACAGGGAATCAACAACAGGTCAGTTCACATTCAGTCCTCACTGGACCACAGGGAATCAACAACAGGTCAGTTCACATTCAGTCCACACTGGACCACAAGGCACCACATTCAGTCCACACTCGGTCCACACTGGACCACAGGGTATCACATTCAGTCCACACTGGACCACAGGGAATCAACAGCAGGTCAGTTCACATTCGGTCCACACTGGACCACAGGGAATCAACAACAGGTCAGTCCACATTCAGTCCTCACTGGACCACAGGGAATCAACAGCAGGTCAGTTCACACTCGGTCCACACAGGACCACAGGGAATCAACAACAGGTCAGTCCACATTCAGTCCACACTGGACCACAGGGAATCAACAGCAGGTCAGTTCACACTTGGGCCACACTGGACCACAGGGAATCAACAGCAGGTCAGTTCAAACTTGGGCCACACTGGACCACAGGCCATCAACAGCAGGTCAGTCCGTCCACACCCAGTCCACATTGTGGATAACAGGGCATCAACAGCAGGTCAGTTCACACTCAGTTAATGCTGTAGTGTCTGTGTTGATTCACTGAAGTGTCCCTGCTGGGCAACTGTAGTGTCCCAGCAAAGTAACAGTAGTACTATTGTTGAGTGGATGCTGTAGTGTCCCTGATAGACATTTGACACCAGAGAACAGCTACAGGATGTGTGCAATACACCTGTGTGTTGTGTTGCAGTGTCAGTCTGGAGTTCTCCACAGACCTGGGAGTCAGCTGGTTCCCGCTGTATGAGAGATGTCTACCCGGCTCCTGTCAGGGATCTCTCCAGACCCTCTCTTCCTTCTACCAGGCAACTCAGTCCACTGGGTGAGTGACTACTGCCCTGCAAACTTGACCAGTGATGTGGGATCGAGTGTCCTGGAGTCAGTAGTCCAGGACACCGCATTCCATTTTTGTGTGTGACTTGATGTGGAGGATCGATTGTTCTGCTGCTTCTGTCAGTGACATGATGAAGTGAGGAATTTTTTTTTTTTAGTGGATCCAGTCGCTATTTTGCAAAGATAGATGCACTAGTGCATTGGCTATACTATAACATACAGCAAAGATTATTCACACTCCTGCCTGTTACCCTTATCTAAACTTTAAAATAATTAAACATTTACTAATAATTTTAACATCAATGACCTGATTTGAGATGGTTTAATTTGTTTGAGGAGGAAGTTTTAATGGTTTGTAGAATCGAAATATATCGTCTAGTCACCATGTGTGCTATATTGAACATGCATGTGTTCATGCCACTAGATGGCAGCAATACACAGTTCCTATACCGATGGCCGCCCTCACTAGACACAGTCGCTTCCGCTGGCGACAGTTGAATGCAAGAGAAGGTGGGAGCTGGGCGATAGACAGTGGTGAGTTCATTTAACACTCAGGTGGTCAAACCAACGGGTTCAATATTCTAAGTACCTCTGTCAAAACCAGCCAAACCAACAAAGAGTTCACACATAAATGTAAAACGTGTTTTAACCATTTTATATAGAATATTTTAGCAAACTGCGCTGAGGATAGTTTACGTCGCAGTTATACCATGTTTGTGTCATACTGTCGATTTAATTTATTAACTTAAATTTTATTTATATTTTATGTCTGTTGCATCATGTATTTTACTATTTTCCATCATTTAATATTGTATGCATGTACGATTGTGTGTGGACCCCACTGAAAAGAAGTCCAGTGTATATTTTAATGTGCGCTGTATTTAGCTGGGCCATCCTGAATAAATATATTTATTATTATTATAACAAAATTTACCATTTTTATTGTAAAACTTTTTATAATTATCATAATATAATGCCCAGCTCAAATATATTTTAGTAAATAATATAATTTTACAAATTATATTTTTATAATCATTTTGTTTGATATATGTTAAATGTCAGTGGCCATTATTGTGGTAAAAAATTTTCTTTGCTCAAGCAGTGGATTGTCAAATGTTTGCATTGTTTTCCTGATTCTACATTTGTTGTCTTACATTGTTCTTGTTCTCTGATTAAAGGGCAGAATTACACTTTGTATGTCAAATTGTGCCAGTAATATGACAAATTATTCAATGTTGCACCTGTAGAGTGTCATTGTGTGACATTTGTAATGTCATTGTATGACATTTGTAATGTCATTGTGTGACATTTGTAAGATCTCAACTGTTTCAGTCTACATTGGGCCCTGCAGGGGTGGCTGCAATGGACGAGGAACCTGTACCCAGGCAGGGTGTCAGTGAGTCATCTCTTTACATCTAAGTGACACACAGTGACACACAGTTGACACAATGACATACAGTTGACACACAGTGACATACAGTGACACACGGTGACACACAGTGACACACAGTTGACACAATGACATACAGTTGACACACAGTTGACACACAGTGACATACAGTGACACACAGTGACACACAGTTGACACAATGACATACAATTGACACACAGTTGACACATAGTGACATACAGTGACACACGGTGATACACAGTGACACACAGTGACACACAGTTGACACACAGTTGACACAGTGACATACAGTTGACACACAGTGACACACAGTTACACACAGTGACACACAGTTGATACGCAGCGACACACAGTGACACACAGTGACACACAGCTGACAGTCCTGGTTCAAATGCTTTGCTCCGGCCATTTCGAACAGCTGCTTCAGTTCACTCTGTTTGAATAATCATCTGGCAGTAGTGATTAATAATTGCAGCATGGCTGAATGCTTCCCACCGATTGGGTCTTTGAATGAGTGTCCATTCAGTGAAAGTATGTCCAGTCACTGAGTTAATGTTTCGTCTACAAGTATCAAGTCACCAACTGAGTGCCCAGTCATTGAGCAACTGTCCAGCCACTGAGTGAATGTCTAGTCATTGAGTAAGTGTCCAGTCACTGAGTGAGAGTCTAGTCATTGAGTAAGTGTCCAGTCATTGAGTGAATGTCTAGTCATTGAGAAAGTGTCCAGTCACTGAGTGAATGTCTAGTCATTGAGCAAGTGTCCAGTCATTGAGTGAATGTCCAGTCATTGAGAAAGTGTCCAGTCACTGAGTGAATGTCCAGTCATTGAGTAAGTGTCCAGTCACTGACTGAATGTCTAGTCATTCAGTAAGTGTCCAGTCACTGAGTGAATGTCTAGTCATTGAGTAAGTGTCCATTCATTGAGTGAATGTCTAGTCATTGAGTAAGTGTCCATTCATTGAGTGAATGTCTAGACATTGAGTAAGTGTCCAGTCACTGAGTGAATGTCTAGTCATTGAGTAAGTGTCCATTCATTGAGTGAATGTCTAGTCATTGAGTAAGTGTCCATTCATTGAGTGAATGTCTAGTCATTGAGTAAGTGTCCATTCATTGAGTGAATGTCTAGACATTGAGTAAGTGTCCATTCATTGAGTGAATGTCTAGTCATTGAGTAAGTGTCCATTCATTGAGTGAATGTCTAGACATTGAGTAAGTGTCCATTCATTGAGTGAATGTCTAGACATTGAGTAAGTGTCCATTCATTGAGTGAATGTCTAGTCATTGAGTAAGTGTCCATTCATTGAGTGAATGTCTAGACATTGAGTAAGTGTCCAGTCATTGAGTGAATGTCTAGACATTGAGTAAGTGTCCAGTCATTGAGTGAATGTCTAGACCTTGAGTAAGTGTCCATTCATTGAGTGAATGTCTAGTCATTGAGTAAATGTCCATTCATTGAGTGAATGTCTAGACATTGAGTAAATGTCCATTCATTGAGTGAATGTCTAGACATTGAGTAAGTGTCCAGTCATTGAGTGAATGTCTAGACATTGATTAAGTGTCCATTCATTGAGTGAATGTCCATTCATTGAGTGAATGTCTAATCATTGAGTAAGTGTCCAGTCATTGAGTGAATGTCTAGTCATTGAGTAAGTGTCCAGTCACTGAGTGAATGTCTAGTCATTGAGTAAGTGTCCATTCATTGAGTGAATGTCTAGTCATTGTGTAAGTGTCCAGTCACTGAGTGAATGTCTAGTCATTGAGTAAGTGTCCAATCACTGAGTGAATGTCTAGTCATTGATTAAGTGTCCAGTCACTGAGTGAATGTCTAGTCATTGAGTAAGTGTCCAGTCATTGAGTGAATGTCTAGTCATTGAGTAAGTGTCCAGTCACTGAGTGAATGTCTAGTCATTGAGTAAGTGTCCAGTCATTGAGTGAATGTCTAGTCATTGAGTAAGTGTCCAGTCACTGAGTGAATGTCTAGTCATTGAGTAAGTGTCCAGTCATTGAGTGAATGTCTAGTCATTGAGTAAGTGTCCAGTTATTGAGTGAATGTCTAGTCATTGAGTAAGTGTCCAGTCACTGAGTGAATGTCTAGTCATTGAGTAAGTATCCAGTCATTGAGTGAATGTCTAGTCATTGAGTAAGTGTCCAGTCATTGAGTGAATGTCTAGTCATTGAGTAAGTGTCCAGTCACTGAGTGAATGTCTAGTCATTGAGCAAGTGTCCAGTCACTGAGTGAATGCCCAGACATTGAGTAAGTGTCCAGTCACTGAGTGAATGTCCAGTCATTGAGTAAGTGTCCAGTCATTGAGTGAATGTCTAGTCATTGAGTAAGTGTCCAGTCATTGAGTGAATGTCTAGTCATTGAGTAAGTGTCCAGTCACTGAGTGAATGTCTAGTCATTGAGCAAGTGTCCAGTCACTGAGTGAATGTCCAGACATTGAGTAAGTGTCCAGTCATTGAGTTAGTGTCCAGTCATTGAGTGAATGTCTAGTCATTGAGTAAGTGTCCAGTCATTGAGTGAATGTCTAGTCATTGAGCAAGTGTCCAGTCACTGAGTGAGTGTCCAGCTAATGGGTGAGTGTTTGATTACTTTCACATACAAGATATCATTTTGTAATTTACATAATTTACATTTCAAAATACTGCAATTGTATGTTTAAGTATCTACGACTAGTATAAATGATCTTGTATATTTTCTATTAGTAGTTTTATTTATTTTAATGACCAAAACTGTAAAGCGTTTTGAGCAGTTTATGCTGAAAAATGCACTGTCTACATGTTCATAGTATTATTATCATACCTGGATTTCAATTATTTCTTCCAACAGGTGCAACTTTGACTTTGAGGGCCCGTCATGTGACCGTGTCAAAGGTCACTTTCCCTCGATGCTCATTGACGACATGTTCACGATCAACTCGATCAAGTCAAACTTTGCGGTTGTGAAGGGTGCCACACTGAGCTACCTGTGCGGGGTGGTGGGCAGTGGCAAGGCTGTGGTGTTTCACGAGGGCGGACACAGGGAGCTGCAGACCATAGACCTCAACACAACGGCCACAAGGTGGTGTAGACAGTGTTGTAACAAAACTGAACCATTATTGCATTAGTGTATTGCCTACGAGCTAATTTGTGTTATTGTTAAGTCATTGGTACTGTGAAAATATTCTGGTTCTGCCAAGCCAAAAGTTAACCAACAAAGGAAAATGTGGTTTTATGCAATATGCACACACAAACACACACACACACACACACACACACACACACACACACACACACACACACACACACACACACACACACACACACACACAACACACACAAACACACACACACACACACACACACACACACACACACACACACACACACTCACACACACACTCACACACACACTCACATCTAACATATATATATATATATATATATATATATATATATATATGAATATTATATGTATATATATATATATATGTGTATATAAAATTATATATATATATATGTGTATATATAAAGTTATATATATGTATGGTTTATATATATATATATATATATATATATATATATATTGACTGTTCAGTATTTAAAAGTAATTTGATATCAAATGATAACACCAGCAAGAGTACACTTTCAGTAAAGTGCACTTATTACTTCATAATACTCACTCTATCAGTGTCACAGTCAGTGACAGGACAAAGTGGCCTAAATCCACCACTGTCATCAACTGTTGCCCGAGTGACGTTGCGTGTCGTCCCACCAGGTACCTCCAGTTCAGTGTCAGGGTCGGGAGTGAGTCAGACACGGGGGACTGTGCCCTGCCTGACAGCGACGACGAACTCGTGCTGCTCCAGTACTCCTGCTCCGGGGCCGTGCGGTGGAGCACGCTCCGACTCCTCACTCCGGGAGACTTCAGTGAGCCCCAGTATGTCACTAGTCTCAGTATGTCATTATTCCTAGTGTGTCACTAGCCCCAGTGTGTCATTATTCCTAGTGTGTCACTAGCCCCAGTGTGTCATTATTCCTAGTGTGTCACTAGCCCCAGTGTGTCACTAGCCCCAATGTGTCATTAGTCCCAGTATGTCACTAGCCCAAGTATGTCACTAGCCCAAGTATGTCACTAGTCCCAGTATGTCACTAGCCTGAGTATGTCACTTGTCCCATATGTCACTATCCTAAGTGTGTCATTATTCCTAGTGTGTCACTAGCCCCAGTGTGTCATTATTCCTAGTGTGTCACTAGCCCCAGTGTGTCATTATTCCTAGTGTGTCACTAGCCCCAGTGTGTCACTAGCCCCAATGTGTCATTAGTCCCAGTATGTCACTAGCCCCAGTATGTCACTAGCCCAAGTATGTCACTAGTCCCAGTATGTCACTAGCCTGAGTATGTCACTTGTCCCATATGTCACTATCCTAAGTGTGTCATTATTCCTAGTGTGTCACTAGTCCCTGTGTGTCACTAGCCCCAGTGTGTCATTATTCCTAGTGTGTCACTAGCCCCAGTGTGTCACTAGCCCCAATGTGTCATTAGTCCCAGTATGTCACTAGCCCAAGTATGTCACTAGCCCCAGTGTGTCACTAGTCCCTGTGTGTCACTAGCCCCAGTGTGTCACTAGTCCAAGTATGTCACTAGTCCCAGTATGTCACTAGCCTGAGAATGTCACTTGTCCCATATGTCACTATCCTAAGTGTGTCATTATCCCCAATATGTCACTAGCCCAAGAGTGTCACCAATCTCTCCCTAGCACCAGTGTTACTGTACTGCATATATCTTTATACTTGTGAAGTGTTACACTCAATTAAAATGAAAAATAACTTTTGGAACTTGAACAAATTATGCAAGACAGAAATATTATGAATGACATTTTTCAAACCAATTCAGTTAATTTTGTTAGTTCTTCTTCCTTTCATCTGGATGACTTCAAGACATGAGCTGTTGTTAATGCAATTGTAGACATATTTCTCTTAGTCAGTGTCATGAAAGATTAAACCTGAAGAGATCAAAGATTGACTACATCTAGTCAGGTACTGTACAAAGGTTGTTGCCAGCAGAAGCATCAGGTGGATGAGTTGTCCTTCCAGAATGGTGTCCGTCCACCTGCCGGCCCAGGCAAGGCAGGCCGCCTGTCGCTTCCGCTGGTGGCAACCGGTTCACTCCGGTTATGCCCGGGACGTGTGGGCAGTGGACGACGTTTCCCTCACCGGTCACCTCTACAACACCATCAGTCTGGACTTCACCAACCGACAGGATACAGACATCGCACTCGACGTCCACCTCGGACACACAGACCCCTACTGCGGCCTGCAGCACACTCTCAGGTAGGTGGCGCCACTCACACACTCAGGCTAGGTGGTGTCATTGGTTTACCCTCAGGTGGGTGGCACCACTCACACACACTCAGGTAGGTGGTGCCATTGGTTCATCCTTGGGTAGATGGCACCACTCACACACACTCAGGTAGGTGGTGCCATTGATTCACCCTCAGGTGGGTGGCACCACTCACACACTCAGGTAGGTGGTGCCATTGGTTCACCCTCAGGTGGGTGGCACCACTCACACACTCAGGTAGGTGGTGCCATTGGTTCACCCTCAGGTGGGTGGCACCACTCACACACACTCAGGTAGGTGGTGCCATTGGTTCACCCTCAGGTGGGTGGCACCACTCACACACACTCAGGTAGGTGGTGCCATTGGTTCACCCTCAGGTGGGTGGCACCACTCACACACACTCAGGTAGGTGGTGCCATTGGTTCATCCTTGGGTAGATGGCACCACTCACACACACTCAGGTAGGTGGTGCCATTGGTTCACCCTCAGGTGGGTGGCACCACTCACACACACTCAGGTAGGTGGTGCCATTGGTTCATCCTTGGGTAGATGGCACCACTCACACACACTCAGGTAGGTGGTGCCATTGGTTCACCCTCAGGTGGGTGGCACCACTCACACACACTCAGGTAGGTGGTACCATTGGTACACCCTCAGGTGGGTGGCACCACTCACACACACTCAGGTAGGTGGTGCCATTGGTTCACCCTCAGGTGGGTGGCACCACTCACACACACTCAGGTAGGTGGTGCCATTGGTTCACCCTCAGGTGGGTGGCACCACTCACACACTCAGGTAGGTGGTGCCATTGGTTCACCCTCAGGTGGGTGGCACCACTCACACACACTCAGGTAGGTGGTGCCATTAGTTCACCCTCAGGTAGATGGCACAACTCACACACACACGCAATTGTGTGACCACGCAACGATTATCAAGATTGAACGGTCAAATTCTAAAGTTGGTTCTGCTGCATAAAAACATATTTGGGTTTTCAATATAATAGACATAATATATACTGTATAACAAAACTGCACATTATAAATAAATAATATGAAAGCAAGAAGCGCACTCCTTTTAAGAACAAACATTTGTTACACTTAATATGGTTTGTGTTCAGGTGTTGTGTATGTGTGATATACTGTCAGTCGTGCCTGTGCTTGTGTCTGTGTGCTACTGTCAGTTGTGCTTGTGTTTGTGTGCTACTGTCAGTCGTGCCTGTGCTTGTGTATGTGTGCTACTGTCAGTCGTGCCTGTGCTTGTGTCTGTGTGCTACTGTCAGCCGTGTCTGTGCTTGTGTTTGTGTGCTACTGTCAGTCGTGCCTGTGCTTGTGTATGTGTGCTACTGTCAGTCATGCCTGTGCTTGTGTCTGTGTGCTACTGTCAGCCGTGTCTGTGCTTGTGTCTGTGTGCTACTGTCAGTCGTGCCTGTGCTTGTGTCTGTGTGCTACTGTCAGTTGTGCCTGTGCTTGTGTCTGTGTGCTACTGTCAGTCGTGTCTGTGCTTGTGTCTGTGTGCTACTGTCAGTCGTGCCTGTGCTTGTGTCTGTGTGCTACTGTCAGTTGTGCCTGTGCTTGTGTTTGTGTGCTACTGTCAGTCGTGTCTGTGCTTGTGTCTGTGTGCTACTGTCAGTTGTGCCTGTGCTTGTGTTTGTGTGCTACTATCAGTTGTGCCTGTGCTTGTGTCTGTGTGCTACTGTCAGTTGTGTCTGTGCTTGTGTCTGTGTGCTACTATCAGTTGTGCCTGTGCTTGTGTTTGTGTGCTACTATCAGTTGTGCCTGTGCTTGTGTCTGTGTGCTACTGTCAGTTGTGCCTGTGCTTGTGTTTGTGTGCTACTGTCAGTCGTGTCTGTGCTTGTGTCTGTGTGCTACTGTCAGTTGTGCCTGTGCTTGTGTTTGTGTGCTACTGTCAGTCGTGTCTGTGCTTGTGTCTGTGTGCTACTGTCAGTTGTGCCTGTGCTTGTGTTTGTGTGCTACTGTCAGTCGTGTCTGTGCTTGTGTCTATGTGCTACTGTCAGTTGTGCCTGTGCTTGTGTCTGTGTGCTACTATCAGTTGTGTCTGTGCTTGTGTCTGTGTGCTACTGTCAGTTGTGTCTGTGCTTGTGTTTGTGTGCTACTATCAGTTGTGTCTGTGCTTGTGTCTGTGTGTTACTATCAGTCGTGTATGTGCTTGTGTCTGTGTGCTACTGTCAGTTGTGTCTGTGCTTGTGTCTGTGTGCTACTGTCAGTTGTGCCTGTGCTTGTGTTTGTGTGCTACTGTCAGTCGTGTCTGTGCTTGTGTCTGTGTGCTACTGTCAGTTGTGCCTGTGCTTGTGTTTGTGTGCTACTGTCAGTCGTGTCTGTGCTTGTGTCTGTGTGCTACTGTCAGTTGTGTCTGTGCTTGTGTTTGTGTGCTACTGTTAGTCGTGCCTGTGCTTGTGTCTGTGTGCTACTGTCAGTTGTGCCTGTGCTTGTGTTTGTGTGCTACTGTCAGTCGTGTCTGTGCTTGTGTCTGTGTGCTACTGTCAGTTGTGTCTGTGCTTGTGTTTGTGTGCTACTGTTAGTCGTGCCTGTGCTTGTGTCTGTGTGCTACTGTCAGTTGTGCCTGTGCTTGTGTTTGTGTGCTACTGTCAGTCGTGCCTGTGCTTGTGTCTGTGTGCTACTATCAGTTGTGTCTGTGCTTGTGTCTGTGTGCTACTGTCAGTTGTGCCTGTGCTTGTGTTTGTGTGCTACTGTCAGTCGTGTCTGTGCTTGTGTCTATGTGCTACTGTCAGTTGTGCCTGTGCTTGTGTTTGTGTGCTACTGTTAGTCGTGCCTGTGCTTGTGTCTGTGTGCTACTGTCAGTTGTGCCTGTGCTTGTGTCTGTGTGCTACTGTCAGTCGTGCCTGTGCTTGTGTCTGTGTGCTACTATCAGTCATGCCTGTGCTTGTGTCTGTGTGCTACTGTCAGTTGTGTCTGTGCTTGTGTTTGTGTGCTACTATCAGTCGTGTCTGTGCTTGTGTCTGTGTGCTACTATCAGTTGTGTCTGTGCTTGTGTCTGTGTGCTACTATCAGTCGTGTACTGTGCTTGTGTCTGTGTGCTACTTCAGTTGTGTTGTGCTTGTGTTGTGTGCTACTATCAGTTGTGTCTGTGCTTGTGTCTGTGTGCTACTGTCAGTTGTGCCTGTGCTTGTGTTTGTGTGCTACTGTCAGTCTGTGTCTGTGCTTGTGTCTGTGTGCTACTGTCAGTTGTGCCTGTGCTTGTGTTTGTGTGCTACTGTCAGTCGTGTCTGTGCTTGTGTCTGTGTGCTACTGTCAGTTGTGTCTGTGCTTGTGTTGTGTGCTACTGTCAGTCGTGCCTGTGCTTGTGTCTGTGTGCTACTGTCAGTTGTGCCTGTGCTTGTGTTTGTGTGCTACTGTCAGTGTGTCTGTGCTTGTGTCTGTGTGCTACTGTCAGTTGTGCCTGTGCTTGTGTTTGTGTGCTACTGTCAGTCGTGCCTGTGCTTGTGTCTGTGTGCTACTGTCAGTTGTGCCTGTGCTTGTGTTGTGTGCTACTGTCAGTCGTGCCTGTGCTTGTGTCTGTGTGCTACTATCAGTTGTGTCTGTGCTTGTGTCTGTGTGCTACTGTCAGTTGTGCCTGTGCTTGTGTCTGTGTGCTACTGTCAGTCGTGTCTGTGCTTGTGTCTGTGTGCTACTTCAGTTGTGCCTGTGCTTGTGTTTGTGTGCTACCATCTGCTGTGTCTGTGTGTACTTCAGTTGTGCTTGTGTCTGTGTGCTACTGTCAGTTGTGCCTGTGCTTGTGTCTGTGTGCTACTGTCAGTGTGCCTGTGCTTGTGTCTGTGTGCTACTATCAGTCATGCCTGTGCTTGTGTCTGTGTGCTACTGTCAGTTGTGTCTGTGCTTGTGTTTGTGTGCTACTATCAGTCGTGTCTGTGCTTGTGTCTGTGTGCTACTATCAGTTGTGTCTGTGCTTGTGTTTGTGTGCTACTATCAGTCGTGTCTGTGCTTGTGTCTGTGTGCTACTATCAGTTGTGCCCACTATGTGCCTGTGCTTGTGTTTGTGTGCTACTGTCATTGTCTGTGCTTGTGTCTGTGTGCTACTATCAGTTGTCGCTGTCGTGTGCACTTCAGGTTGTGTCGTGTTTGTGTCTACTGTCAGTTGTGCCTGTGCTTGTGTCTGTGTGCTACTGTCAGTTGTGCCTGTGCTTGTGTCTGTGTGCTACTATCAGTCGTGCCTGTGCTTGTGTCTGTGTGCTACTATCAGTTGTGCCTGTGCTTGTGTCTGTGTGCTACTGTCAGTTGTGCCTGTGCTTGTGTCTGTGTGCTACTGTCAGTTGTGCCTGTGCTTGTGTCTGTGTGCTACTGTCAGTTGTGCCTGTGCTTGCTACTCAGTTGTGCCTGTGCTTGTGTCGGTGCACTGTCATGGGTGCTTGTGTTTGTGTGCTACTGTCAGTTGTGTCTGTGCTTGTGTCTGTGCTCTCAGTCTGTCTAGTTGTGCACTAGCGTGCTTGTGTCTGTGTGCTACTATCAGTCGTGCTTGTGTCTGTGTGCTACTGTCAGTTGTGCTTGTGTCTGTGTGCTACTTTCAGTCGTGTCATGTGCTTGTGTTTGTGTGCACTATCAGTCTGTGCTTGTGTCTGTGTGCTACTGTCAGTTGTGCTTGTGTCTGTGTGCTACTTTCAGTTGTGTCTGTGCTTGTGTTTGTGTGCTACTATCAGTCGTGCTTGTGTCTGTGTGCTACTGTCAGTTGTGCTTGTGTCTGTGTGCTACTTTCAGTCGTGTCTGTGCTTGTGTTTGTGTGCTACTATCAGTTGTGTATGTGCTTGTGTTTGTGTGCTACTGTCAGTTGTGCCTGTGCTTGTGTTTGTGTGCTACTATCAGTTGTGTATGTGCTTGTGTTTGTGTGCTACTATCAGTTGTGCCTGTGCTTGTGTCTGTGTGCTACTATCAGTCGTGCCTGTGCTTGTGTCTGTGTGCTACTGTCAGTTGTGTCTGTGCTTGTGTTTGTGTGCTACTATCAGTCGTGTCTGTGCTTGTGTCTGTGTGCTACTATCAGTTGTGTATGTGCTTGTGTTTGTGTGCTACTATCAGTCGTGTCTGTGCTTGTGTCTGTGTGCTACTATCAGTCGTGCCTGTGCTTGTGTTTGTGTGCTACTGTCAGTTGTGCTTGTGTCTGTGTGCTACTATCAGTTGTGCCTGTGCTTGTGTCTGTGTGCTACTGTCAGTTGTGCTTGTGTCTGTGTGCTACTGTCAGTTGTGCCTGTGCTTGTGTCTGTGTGCTACTGTCAGTTGTGCCTGTGCTTGTGTCTGTGTGCTACTGTCAGTTGTGCCTGTGCTTGTGTCTGTGTGCTACTATCAGTTGTGCCTGTGCTTGTGTCTGTGTGCTACTGTCAGTTGTGTCTGTGCTTGTGTCTGTGTGCTACTGTCAGTTGTGTCTGTGCTTGTGTCTGTGTGCTACTGTCAGTTGTGTCTGTGCTTGTGTTTGTGTGCTACTATCAGTTGTGCCTGTGCTTGTGTCTGTGTGCTACTATCAGTCGTGCTTGTGTCTGTGTGCCACTGTCAGTTGTGCTTGTGTCTGTGTGCTACTTTCAGTCGTGTCTGTGCTTGTGTTTGTGTGCTACTATCAGTTGTGTATGTGCTTGTGTTTGTGTGCTACTATCAGTTGTGTATGTGCTTGTGTCTGTGTGCTACTGTCAGTTGTGCCTGTGCTTGTGTTTGTGTGCTACTATCAGTTGTGTCTGTGCTTGTGTCTGTGTGCTACTGTCAGTTGTGCCTGTGCTTGTGTTTGTGTGCTACTATCAGTTGTGTCTGTGCTTGTGTTTGTGTGCTACTGTCAGTTGTGTCTGTGCTTGTGTCTGTGTGCTACTATCAGTTGTGTCTGTGCTTGTGTCTGTGTGCTACTGTCAGTTGTGTCTGTGCTTGTGTCTGTGTGCTACTATCAGTTGTGTCTGTGCTTGTGTCTGTGTGCTACTATCAGTCGTGCCTGTGCTTGTGTTTGTGTGCTACTATCAGTTGTGTCTGTGCTTGTGTTTGTGTGCTACTATCAGTTGTGTCTGTGCTTGTGTCTGTGTGCTACTGTCAGTTGTGCCTGTGCTTGTGTCTGTGTGCTACTATCAGTTGTGCCTGTGCTTGTGTCTGTGTGCTACTGTCAGTTGTGTCTGTGCTTGTGTCTGTGTGCTACTATCAGTTGTGCCTGTGCTTGTGTCTGTGTGCTACTGTCAGTTGTGCCTGTGCTTGTGTCTGTGTGCTACTGTCAGTTGTGCCTGTGCTTGTGTCTGTGTGCTACTATCAGTCGTGCCTGTGCTTGTGTTTGTGTGCTACTGTCAGTTGTGTCTGTGCTTGTGTTTGTGTGCTACTATCAGTTGTGTCTGTGCTTGTGTCTGTGTGCTACTGTCAGTTGTGCCTGTGCTTGTGTCTGTGTGCTACTGTCAGTTGTGTCTGTGCTTGTGTCTGTGTGCTACTGTCAGTTGTGCCTGTGCTTGTGTCTGTGTGCTACTGTCAGTCGTGTCTGTGCTTGTGTCTGTGTGCTACTATCAGTTGTGCCTGTGCTTGTGTTTGTGTGCTACTATCAGTCGTGTCTGTGCTTGTGTCTGTGTGCTACTATCAGTCGTGCCTGTGCTTGTGTTTGTGTGCTACTGTCAGTCGTGCCTGTGCTTGTGTCTGTGTGCTACTATCAGTTGTGCCTGTGCTTGTGTCTGTGTGCTACTGTCAGTTGTGCCTGTGCTTGTGTCTGTGTGCTACTGTCAGTCGTGTCTGTGCTTGTGTTTGTGTGCTACTATCAGTCGTGCTTGTGTCTGTGTGCTACTGTCAGTTGTGCTTGTGTCTGTGTGCTACTTTCAGTCGTGTCTGTGCTTGTGTTTGTGTGCTACTATCAGTCGTGCTTGTGTCTGTGTGCTACTGTCAGTTGTGCTTGTGTCTGTGTGCTACTTTCAGTCGTGTCTGTGCTTGTGTTTGTGTGCTACTATCAGTTGTGTATGTGCTTGTGTTTGTGTGCTACTGTCAGTTGTGCCTGTGCTTGTGTTTGTGTGCTACTGTCAGTCGTGTCTGTGCTTGTGTCTGTGTGCTACTCTCAGTTGTGTATGTGCTTGTGTTTGTGTGCTACTATCAGTTGTGCCTGTGCTTGTGTCTGTGTGCTACTATCAGTCATGCCTGTGCTTGTGTTTGTGTGCTACTGTCAGTTGTGTATGTGCTTGTGTCTGTGTGCTACTATCAGTCATGCCTGTGCTTGTGTCTGTGTGCTACTGTCAGTTGTGTCTGTGCTTGTGTCTGTGTGCTACTATCAGTTGTGTCTGTGCTTGTGTCTGTGTGCTACTGTCAGTTGTGCCTGTGCTTGTGTTTGTGTGCTACTGTCAGTCGTGTCTGTGCTTGTGTCTGTGTGCTACTATCAGTTGTGTCTGTGCTTGTGTCTGTGTGCTACTATCAGTCGTGCCTGTGCTTGTGTTTGTGTGCTACTATCAGTTGTGTCTGTGCTTGTGTTTGTGTGCTACTATCAGTTGTGTCTGTGCTTGTGTCTGTGTGCTACTGTCAGTTGTGCCTGTGCTTGTGTCTGTGTGCTACTATCAGTTGTGCCTGTGCTTGTGTCTGTGTGCTACTGTCAGTTGTGCCTGTGCTTGTGTCTGTGTGCTACTGTCAGTTGTGCCTGTGCTTGTGTCTGTGTGCTACTATCAGTCGTGCCTGTGCTTGTGTGTGTGTGCTACTATCAGTTGTGTCTGTGCTTGTGTCTGTGTGTTACTATCAGTCGTGTATGTGCTTGTGTCTGTGTGCTACTGTCAGTTGTGCCTGTGCTTGTGTCTGTGTGCTACTATCAGTTGTGCCTGT
>JAODUO010000625.1:112500-122500 GCA_025642075.2 Ridgeia piscesae
TGTGTCTGTCCATCTGTGTCTGTCCATCTGTGTCTGTCCATCTGTGTCTGTCCATCAGCGTCTGTCCATCTGTGTCTGTCCATCTGTGTCTGTCCATCTGTGTCTGTCCATCTGTGTCTGTCCATCTGTGTCTGTCCATCTGTGTCTGTCCATCTGTGTCTGTCCATCTGTGTCTCCTTGTTCCAGGTCAAGTGCCACAGGTCTGTCCAGTGTGTCGTCCATCGGTCTGTCCAGTGCTGTCAAATGTGTCTGTCCACTGGGCAGTGGCCACCTTCTGCCACGAGTCTGTCCACAATGTGTACATGCCATCTGTGTCGATGTGTCTGCCATCGGTTGCAATATGTGTTGTCCATCAGCGTCTGTCCATCTGTGTCTGTCCATCTGTGTCTGTCCATCTGTGTCTGTCCATCTGTGTCTGTCCATCTGTGTCTGTCCATCTGTGTCTGTCCATCTGTGTCTGTCCATCAGCGTCTGTCCATCTGTGTCTGTCCATCTGTGTCTGTCCATCTGTGTCTGTCCATCTGTGTCTGTCCATCTGTGTCTGTCCATCTGTGTCTGTCCATCAGCGTCTGTCCATCTGTGTCTGTCCATCTGTGTCTGTCCATCTGTGTCTGTCCATCTGTGTCTGTCCATCTGTGTCTGTCCATCTGTGTCTGTCCATCTGTGTCTGTCCATCTGTGTCTGTCCATCTGTGTCTGTCCATCTGTGTCTGTCCATCAGCGTCTGTCCATCTGTGTCTGTCCATCTGTGTCTGTCCATCTGTGTCTGTCCATCTGTGTCTGTCCATCTGTGTCTGTCCGTCTGTGTCTGTCCGTCTGTGTCTGTCCATCTGTGTCTGTCCATCTGTGTCTCTTGTTCCAGGTCAAGTGCCACAAGGTTTCAGTGGCGACAGGTCGAGTGGTCAAATGCTGACCACTGGGCAGTGGCCAACCTCTACATAGGCCAGAGTTGTCCACAGATGTGTAATGGCCACGGCAGATGTGTTGAGGGAATATGCAAGTATGTTTTATGTGTATTTCTCGGCAGCTCATTCAAAAAATATGTAACATTTGTTCAGTTCTGTGTAGAAAAGCATGAGAATGTCTCATGTGTTTGCAAATTCCAGAGGAATTGTTGTGTTTTGTGTTGGTTTGAACAGAACCTCGTCAAGTCTGCCACGGGGAACTCATAGTTGTAGGTTGCCAAGCCATTGTCCACCTCCCGGCCCAATTCTCTTATCCACAATCCCCTGATTTCTATTACCATGTATTGCACTCAATAGATGACTCTATCCTCATTCCCCAGCATCTGCAGAGGATGATTACATCTGTGCCAGCTTTCATTACCCCTGACACATCCCTTTGATAAATCGTCTTTTAACACCAGCCAATGAAATTACACACCAGGTGATATCATATCAGGTGATTTCAGCCACTCAGTGCTCGTGTTACTTGCAATGTCTAGGATACATGTGGGTCATTATATTGAGATTCCGGGCAGGCGTGTATCCATCTTCAATTTGGGGCAGGTATTTGCACTGTTCCCATGGCTGACACCGCACGCAGCGACGGGCGAAATCAATTGCTATAATTTAATAGTTTGACTCTGCTCACTTCCATGTGAAAGAGATGATCAGCCAGGGGTTCTATAGGGCAGGGCAATGACCCCTGGCTTGCAAGGATGGATGGTTCCGCTGTCAGTTATTTACCCACCGATACAAGGTAATGCCGTCCGCCAACCAACCTTAATGGTACACATTTCCTGGGACCCTAACATTGCTGACACTCACCAGTTGCCCTAATTAACTACCAAAGTCGGTTCCTTCAATAATTATCTAATGTTTTATTTAAACTTTTCATACATTAAAAAGTTCAGCATCAACGAAGATGAGTCGCATTGGACTTGACGAACTGATGAACAGAATAACAATGGTACCCGGTATGTTTCATTGTAATTTAAACAGTCAAATTGATGCGTTGTGTGTCAGGTGTGACGCGGGGTACAGCAGCCTCAGCTGTTCCCCAGAGAGACAGCTCCCCAACAGTCTCAAGACTGACTTCTCTATGATGCACAAGCTTGAGTCTGATTGGCTGGCGGTGCTTGGGGCGGACGTGGCAGGAGCCAATCAGGGCTGTGGCATTTTACTGTCAGGAGAGTCACTCTACTTCTCCAAGGTAATGCACTGGATGTATTGGAGAAATGCATGTTAACACATATTATAAGTCACACTTATTCATAGTTAGTACCTTTGAGCATATATTTAATTTGAACACTTTTTACTCGGTAAGATGGGACAGAAAAATAGCAATATTTTCACAAATTAAAAAACAATCCTATGTAGTTCCCTTAAATGGTGTTAAAATGTTTAGCAAGCTAGGTGGCACCATTGTAACAATTAATTATCTCCTCATAATGTGATGACGACCAAAATGTTAAATGTGTTTCAGAATTTTGTGAACTTATCCAACGGCCCATAAGAAAGAAGTTGTTATTTTTTAGGCTGGACCACGACAGCTGGTAAGTAAGGATCTGCACACGCTCAGTATCGACTTCCTGCAGTTCTACATCCAGGTGGGTGGCCGGAGCAACATCCGTTGCTACGGCATCGAGAAACGCGAAGAACACATCCTGGTCCAGTACAGCAACAATGGTGGCATCACCTGGCATCTACTGAAGGAACTACAAGAGACTGACCCCAATCAGTCAAGGTTAGTCTGGGAGATTACACAGCTGTGGGAGTCGTTCACTGTCTCTAGTAAATCACTTCAAGGACAATTCAAACAGACTGTATCATAAGTCAGGTTTGTAATCCCTGAAGAAAGTAGCTTTTGTAGAGAATCCATATCAGAGATATTATCAACTAATTATACATGATGATATGTAACACACACTCTCATATGAACATACACACACAAATACAAACAAACAAAATGGCACATTCACACACACACACACCACACACACACACACACACACACACACACACACACACTTGCACAAATACACAAACACACACACACACACACACACACACACACACACACACACACACACACACACTCACAAATACACAAACACACACACACACACACACACACACACACACAAAACACAACAACACACACACACACACACACACACACACACACACACTTGCACAAATACACAAACACACACACACACACACACACACACACACACACTTGCACAAATACACAAACACACACACACACACACACACACACACACACACACACACACACACACACACACACACACACACACACACACACTCACAAACACACACACACACAACACACACACACACACACACACACACACAAATCACACACAACACACACACACACACACACACACACACACACACTTGCACAAATACACAAAACACACACACACACACACACACACACACACACACACACACACACACACACACACGCTAATGTAGTGTCCAAGTGTGTTTGTGTAGAACTGCCCAGTGTCCAGTAGCTGTCAGCTGCCATTGATGGTCACTTGTAGGTTTATTCACATTGTCCTGCCGGAGAAGGCCAAGACAGAGAGTACACGTATTCGCTGGTGGCAGCCCACCCACTCCGGGGCCAACGTTGACCAGTGGTCAGTGGATGGAGTTGTGCTGTCCAGGTATAAGGACATGCCCAACCTACTGGACACCTTCCAGGTACCACTCTCACAGTCTGAAAGCCTGATAAACTTGTAGTTGTAGCAAATTGATTCTAATCTTATATCAGTTCATTGATTTAATAAAATCAGGTAAAGATAAGTTCATATATACCACAGTATCCGTTCTTTAGGACAGCTCAAAGCACTTTACACTATCTATGAAATTCATTTTAATCTAATGTCACTAAATTTCTTACAAAATAATATCAGCTCATCGATTTAGTAAAGTGAAGGTAAGTTTATATATAACACAGTATCCATTCTTTAGGATTGCTCAAGATGTCTTACACTTTGCTCCCTCGCTGAATTGTTCAGTTGAACTGAAGTTGAACTGCAATTAAAAATGTGCAAAGAATAGTAGTCATTCATAAAAATCCACAATTGCCTATAGCCATATTCATACAGTGGAGTGAACTGAGGTAGTATTTAGTGTACTGAACGAACTTGCCCAAAGCTTGACAGGGCAGATTCACACCTGGGTTCCCGTGGATGAGAGTCCAATGCTTCTATTGGGCCCCACAGTACAAAGACTTCTGTTCCACCAATAACATTGGGAAGAAGGATATCACATCAAACTTGTCTGATTTTTCTTTTCTCAACCTATTGGACAATTTCAGCAGTTGCTTTGACATTTATATGATAAACATTATAACAATTTGCTGGACATGCATCAAAAAGTCTTCATCTTTGCCCTATAATTGAGGCACGGGTGACCAGGAGTTTCAAGGTGGTGTTTGAGTGAAGAAACTTGAGGGAGTGATCCAACGATGTACAAAACACTGAAAAGTTCTACTAACTGCATAACTCTCTATTTTTACCGTTTTTAACAATAACAGTTAACGACAACCAAAGGTGACAACACATTTTTACATAACTCCTTTACAAATAGTTAACATTTTCTGCCACATTTACTAGTTGTCGTTGGAAGGAGGCATAAGATTGTCATGTCTGTATATCGAACTTCCCTTGATTTTTACAGTCTGTTTCTCCAATGAGTCGAGTTTCTCAAAATACAAAGATGACATTTGTGAATGAGGTGTATGTGTTTGAACAGCAGGACAGTCCACTACAACTACAGGATGACCTTTGGCTGACCATTACCGAAGGCATGTATGCGCCCTACTGCCAGTCGCGGGACGACACCCTCATGTTCGCTGACCAGCAGAACGAGAAGTTTGCAATGACCAAGGACATGCAACTGCAGACAGGGGACATTGTCCAGTTTAGGGTGAGTGGGGTTGTAGTTGAGAGGGCAACATAACTTCTATCATCACCCCAAGCAACTGAAGTACTCACATGGTTGTAGATCAAAGTGGGATGTAGCAAGGCCTTCTCCTACCATCACCCTGTGCTACTCCAGTACTCACATGGTTGTAGATCAAAGTGGGATGTAGCAAGGCCTTCCCTACCATCACCCTGTGCTACTCCAGTACTCACATGGTTGTAGATCAAAGTGGGATGTAGCAAGGCCTTCCCTACCATCACCCTGTGCTACTCCAGTACTCATATGGTTGTAGATCAAGTGGGATGTAGCAAGGCCTTCTCTACCATCACCCTGTGCTACTCCAGTACTCACATGGTTGTAGATCAAAGTGGGATGTAGCAAGGCCTTCTCTACCATCACCCTGTGCTACTCCAGTACTCATACGGTTGTAGATCAATGTGGGATGTAGCAAGGCCTTCTCTACCATCACCCTGTGCTACTCCAGTACTCACATGGTTGTAGATCAAAGTGGGATGTAGCAAGGCCTTCTCTACCATCACCCTGTGCTACTCCAGTACTCACATGGTTGTAGATCAAAGTGGGATGTAGCAAGGCCTTCTCTACCATCACCCTGTGCTACTCCAGTACTCACATGGTTGTAGATCAATGTGGGATGTAGCAAGGCCTTCCCTACCATCACCCTGTGCTACTCCAGTACTCACATGGTTGTAGATCAAAGTGGGATGTAGCAAGGCCTTCCCTACCATCACCCTGTGCTACTCCAGTACTCACATGGTTGTAGATCAAAGTGGGATGTAGCAAGGCCTTCTCTACCATCACCCTGTGCTACTCCAGTACTCACATGGTTGTAGATCAAAGTGGGATGTAGCAAGGCCTTCCCTACCATCACCCTGTGCTACTCCAGTACTCACATGGTTGTAGATCAAAGTGGGATGTAGCAAGGCCTTCTCTACCATCACCCCGTGCTACTCCAGTACTCACATGGTTGTAGATCAAAGTGGGATGTAGCAAGGCCTTCTCTACCATCACCCTGTGCTACTCCAGTACTCATGGTTGTAGATCAAGTGGGATGTAGCAAGGCCTTCTCTACCATCACCCTGTGCTACTCCAGTACTCATATGGTTGTAGATCAAAGTGGGATGTAGCAAGGCCTTCTCTACCATCACCCTGTGCTACTCCAGTACTCACATGGTTGTAGATCAAAGTGGGATGTAGCAAGGCCTTCTCTACCATCACCCTGTGCTACTCCAGTACTCACATGGTTGTAGATCAAAGTGGGATGTAGCAAGGCCTTCTTCTACCATCACCCTGTGCTACTCCAGTACTCATACGGTTGTAGATCAATGTGGGATGTAGCAAGGCCTTCTCTACCATCACCCTGTGCTACTCCAGTACTCACATGGTTGTAGATCAAAGTGGGATGTAGCAAGGCCTTTTCTACCAACACCCTGTGCTACTCCAGTACTCATACGGTTGTAGATCAATGTGGGATGTAGCAAGGCCTTCTCTACCATCACCCTGTGCTACTCCAGTACTCATACGGTTGTAGATCAAAGTGGGATGTAGCAAGGCCTTCTCTACCATCACCCTGTGCTACTCCAGTACTCACATGGTTGTAGATCAATGTGGGATGTAGCAAGGCCTTCTCTACCATCACCCTGTGCTACTCCAGTACTCATATGGTTGTAGATCAAAGTGGGATGTAGCAAGGCCTTCTCTACCATCACCCTGTGCTACTCCAGTACTCATACGGTTGTAGATCAAAGTGGGATGTAGCAAGGCCTTCTCTACCATCACCCTGTGCTACTCCAGTACTCATATGGTTGTAGATCAAAGTGGGATGTAGCAAGGCCTTCTCCTACCATCACCCTGTGCTACTCCAGTACTCATATGGTTGTAGATCAAAGTGGGATGTAGCAAGGCCTTCCCTACCATCACCCTGTGCTACTCCAGTACTCATATGGTTGTAGATCAATGTGGGATGTAGCAAGGCCTTCTCCTACCATCACCCTGTGCTACTCCAGTACTCATACGGTTGTAGATCAATGTGGGATGTAGCAAGGCCTTCTCTACCATCACCCTGTGCTACTCCAGTACTCATACGGTTGTAGATCAATGTGGGATGTAGCAAGGCCTTCTCTACCATCACCCTGTGCTACTCCAGTACTCATACGGTTGTAGATCAGTGTGGGATGTAGCAAGGCCTTCTCCTACCATCACCCTGTGCTACTCCAGTACTCATACGGTTGTAGATCAATGTGGGATGTAGCAAGGCCTTCTCTACCATCACCCTGTGCTACTCCAGTACTCATACGGTTGTAGATCAATGTGGGATGTAGCAAGGCCTTCTCTACCATCACCCTGTGCTACTCCAGTACTCATACGGTTGTAGATCAGTTTGGGATGTAGCAAGGCCTTCTCTACCATCACCCCGTGCTACTCCAGTACTCATATGGTTGTAGATCAGTGTGGGATGTAGCAAGGCCTTCTTCTACCATCACCCTGTGCTACTCCAGTACTCATACGGTTGTAGATCAGTGTGGGATGTAGCAAGGCCTTCTTCTACCACACCCTGTGCTACTCCAGTACTCATACGGTTGTAGATCAGTGTGGGATGTAGCAAGGCCTTCTTCTACCATCACCCTGTGCTACTCCAGTACTCATACGGTTGTAGATCAGTGTGGGATGTAGCAAGGCCTTCTTCTACCATCACCCTGTGCTACTCCAGTACTCATATGGTGTAGATCAGTGTGGGATGTAGCAAGGCCTTCTTCTACCACCACCCTGTGCTACTCCAGTACTCATACGGTTGTAGATCAGTGTGGGATGTAGCAAGGCCTTCTTCTACCACCACCCTGTGCTACTCCAGTACTCATATGATTGTAGATCAATGTGGGATGTAGCAAGGCCTTCTCTACCATCACCCTGTGCTACTCCAGTACTCATACGGTTGTAGATCAGTGTGGGATGTAGCAAGGCCTTCTCTACCACCACCCTGTGCTACTCCAGTACTCATATGGTTGTAGATCAATGTGGGATGTAGCAAGGCCTTCCTACCATCACCCTGTGCTACTCCAGTACTCATATGGTTGTAGATCAATGTGGGATGTAGCAAGGCCTTCTCTACCACCACCCTGTGCTACTCCAGTACTCATACGGGTGTAGATCAGTGTGGGATGTAGCAAGGCCTTCTTCTACCATCACCCTGTGCTACTCCAGTACTCATATGATTGTAGATCAATGTGGGATGTAGCAAGGCCTTCTCTACCATCACTCTGTGCTACTCCAGTACTCATATGGTTGTAGATCAATGTGGGATGTAGCAAGGCCTTCTCTACCATCACCCTGTGCTACTCCAGTACTCATACGGTTGTAGATCAGTGTGGGATGTAGCAAGGCCTTCTTCTACCACCACCCTGTGCTACTCCAGTACTCATACGGTTGTAGATCAGTGTGGGATGTAGCAAGGCCTTCTTCTACCATCACCCTGTGCTACTCCAGTACTCATACGGTTGTAGATCAGTGTGGGATGTAGCAAGGCCTTCTTCTACCATCACCCTGTGCTACTCCAGTACTCATATGGTTGTAGATCAATGTGGGATGTAGCAAGGCCTTCTCTACCACCACCCTGTGCTACTCCAGTACTCATACGGGTGTAGATCAGTGTGGGATGTAGCAAGGCCTTCTTCTACCATCACCCTGTGCTACTCCAGTACTCATATGGTTGTAGATCAATGTGGGATGTAGCAAGGCCTTCTCCTACCATCACCCTGTGCTACTCCAGTACTCATACGGTTGTAGATCAATGTGGGATGTAGCAAGGCCTTCTCTACCACCACCCTGTGCTACTCCAGTACTCATACGGTTGTAGATCATGTGGGATGTAGCAAGGCCTTCTCTACCATCACCCTGTGCTACTCCAGTACTCATACGGTTGTAGATCAGTGTGGGATGTAGCAAGGCCTTCTCTACCATCACCCTGTGCTACTCCAGTACTCATACGGTTGTAGATCAGTGTGGGATGTAGCAAGGCCTTCTCTACCACCACCCTGTGCTACTCCAGTACTCATACGGTTGTAGATCAGTGTGGGATGTAGCAAGGCCTTCTTCTACCATCACCCTGTGCTACTCCAGTACTCATATGATTGTAGATCAATGTGGGATGTAGCAAGGCCTTCTTCTACCACCACCCTGTGCTACTCCAGTACTCATACGGTTGTAGATCAGTGTGGGATGTAGCAAGGCCTTCTTCTACCACCACCCTGTGCTACTCCAGTACTCATACGGTTGTAGATCAGTGTGGGATGTAGCAAGGCCTTCTTCTACCACCACCCTGTGCTACTCCAGTACTCATATGATTGTAGATCAATGTGGGATGTAGCAAGGCCTTCTCCTACCATCACTCTGTGCTACTCCAGTACTCATATGGTTGTAGATCAATGTGGGATGTAGCAAGGCCTTCTCCTACCATCACCCCGTGCTACTCCAGTACTCTCACGACGCTGGCCTCACATGGCGACTGGTCAACAAGCCATGCTACATAGATGACCAATGCAGTGGACGCTACACCGAGGGCAGTATCTACTACACTGGCACGTACGGGGAGTGGCGTCTGGTCGTGATCCCGCTTGACGACAAGATCATCAATGGGTAGGTGGCGCTACCTGCATCTAATGAGATGTGATCAGTATTGTGCACTGATCTCATGATTGTGTTTGTCTTCCAGATATGTTCATTTTGCATGAAGTACATGTGGGTTCAATCCCACCTACCGCCGTTTTGAAACTTAGGCAATTTAATTCACCCCACATTTGCCTGTGTCTTTCGGAAGAGATACCAAAAGCTGGTGGTCCCTTCTGTCTGGTGTCTATGCCAGGGGAAGTAAAAGATCCCACACAGGGGGTAAATGTGTAACCTGCATTAGCCCACGTTTGGGCTGTTCGGAGGTAACTAACTGAGACCTGAGATATTATTTGTGCAATGATGTATTGAATTGTATGCATGTATTTTCATTTAATTTCAGTAAACTTTCTGTTATTTGTACAAAAGTCACAACATTTGTTGGTGTATGGTAAATTGTCATATTATCTGCTG
>JAODUO010000625.1:127500-135000 GCA_025642075.2 Ridgeia piscesae
TTCTTCATTTATCTTTCCTTCTTCTTCATTTATCTTTCTTCTTCTTCATTTATCTTTTCTTCTTCTTCACTTATCTTTTCTTCTTCTTCACGTATCTTTTCTTCTTCTTCACGTACTTTCCTTCTTCTTCACTTATCTTATTCTTCTTCTTCATTATCTTTTCTTCTTCTTCATTTATCTTTTCTTCTTCTTCATTTACTTTCTTCTTCTTCATTTATCTTTTCTTCTTCTTCTTCTTTATCTTTCTTCTTCTTCTTCATTTATCTTTCTTCTTCTTCATTTATCTTTTCTTCTTCTTCATTTATCTTCTTCATCTCTTCTTCTCATTTATCTTTTCTTCTTCTTCATTTATCTTTTCTTCTTCTTCATTTATCTTTTCTCTTCTTCTTCATTTATCTTTTCTTCTTCTTCATTTATCTTTTCTTCTTCTTCATTTATCTTTTCTTCTTCTTCATTTATCTTTCTTCTTCTTCATTTATCTTTTCTTCTTCTTCATTTATCTTTTCTTCTTCTTCATTTATCTTTCTTCTTCTTCATTTATCTTTCTTCTTCTTCATTTATCTTTCTTCTTCTTCATTTATCTTTTCTTCTTCTTCATTTATCTTCTCTTCTTCTTCATTTATCTTTTCTTCTTCTTCATTTATCTTCTTCTTCTTCTTCATTTATCTTCTTTTCTTCTTCTTCATTTATCTTCTCTTCTTCTTCATTTATCTTTCTTCTTCTTCATTTATCTTTCTTCTTCTTCATTTATCTTCTCTTCTTCTTCATTTATCTTTTCTTCTTCTTCATTTATCTTTCTTCTTCTTCATTTATCTTTCTTCTTCTTCATTTATCTTTCTTCTTCTTCATTTATCTTTCTTCTTCTTCATTTATCTTCTCTTCTTCTTCATTTATCTTTCTTCTTCTTCATTTATCTTTCTTCTTCTTCTTTATCTTCTTCTTCATTTATCTTTCTTCTTCTTATCTTTTCTTTTTTTCTTCTTCTCATTTATCTTCTCTTCTTCTTCATTTATCTTTCTTCTTCTTCTTCATTTATCTTTCTTCTTCTTCTTCATTTATCTTTTTTCTTCTTCATTTATCTTCTCTTCTTCTTCATTTATCTTTTCTTCTTCATTTATCTTCTCTTCTTCTTCATTTATCTTTTCTTCTTCTTCATTTATCTTCTCTTCTTCTTCATTTATCTTTTCTTCTTCTTCATTTATCTTTCTTCTTCTTCATTTATCTTTTCTTCTTCTTCATTTATCTTTCTTCTTCTTCATTTATCTTTCTTCTTTCATTTATCTTTCTTCTCTTCATTTATCTTTTCTTCTCTTCATTTATCTTTTCTTCTTCTTCATTTATCTTCTTCTTCTTCTTCATTTATCTTTTCTTCTTCTTCATTTATCTTCTTCTTCTTCTTTATCTTTCTTCTTTCATTACTTTCTTCTTCATTTATCTTTCTTCTTCTTCATTTATCTTTCTTCTTCTTCTTCATTTATCTTTCTTCTTCTTCTTCATTTATCTTTCTTCTACTTCATGTATCTTTTCTTCTTCATTTATCTTCTCTTCTTCTTCATTTATCTTTTCTTCTTCTTCATTTATCTTTTCTTCTTCTTCGTTTATCTTTCTTCTTCTTCATTTATCTTTTCTTCTTCTTCATTATCTTTTCTTCTTCTTCATTTATCTTCTTTCTTCTTATCTTTCTTCTTCTTATTTATCTTTCTTCTTCTTCATTTATCTTTTCTTCTTCTTCATTTATCTTTTCTTCTTCTTCATTTATCTTTTCTTCTTCTTCATTTATCTTTCTTCTTCTTCATTTATCTTTTCTTCTTCTTCATTTATCTTTCTTCTTCTTCATTTATCTTCTTCTTCTTCTTCATCTTATCTTTTCTTCTTCTTCACTTATCTTTTCTTCTTCTTCATTTATCTTTCTTCTTCTTCATTTATCTTTTCTTCTTCTTCATTTATCTTCTCTTCTTCTTCATTTATCTTTTCTTCTTCTTCATTTATCTTCTCTTCTTCTTCATTTATCTTTCTTCTTCTTCATTTATCTTTCTTCTTCTTCATTTATCTTTTCTTCTTCTTCACTTATCTTTTCTTCTTCTTCAGTTATCTTTTCTTCTTCTTCATTTATCTTTTCTTCTTCTTCATTTATCTCACCTTCTTCTTCATTTATCTCACCTTCTTCTTCATTTATCTTTCTTCTTCTTCATTTATCTTTCTTCTTCTTCATTTATCTTTTCTTCTTCTTCACTTATCTTTTCTTCTTCTTCATTTATCTTCTCTTCTTCTTCATTTATCTTCTCTTCTTCTTCATTTATCTTTCTTCTTCTTCATTTATCTTTTCTTCTTCTTCACTTATCTTTTCTTCTTCTTCATTTATCTTTTCTTCTTCTTCATTTATCTTTCTTCTTCTTCATTTATCTTTCTTCTTCTTCATTTGTCTTTTCTTCTTCTTCATTTGTCTTTTCTTCTTCTTCACTTATCTTTTCTTCTTCTTCACTTATCTTTTCTTCTTCTTCATTTATCTTCTCTTCTTCTTCATTTATCTTTTCTTCTTCTTCATTTATCTTCTCTTCTTCTTCATTTATCTTTTCTTCTTCTTCATTTATCTTTTCTTCTTCTTCATTTATCTTTTCTTCTTCTTCATTTATCTTTTCTTCTTCTTCATTTATCTTCTCTTCTTCTTCATTTATCTTTTCTTCTTCTTCATTTATCTTTCTTCTTCTTCATTTGTCCTTTTCTTCTTCTTCACTTATCTTTCTTCTTCTTCATTTGTCTTTTCTTCTTCTTCACTTATCTTTCTTCTTCTTCAGTTATCTTTCCTTCCAGTCTCCTCCCTCAGTTCCATCAGTCTGTACCCACCTTCTCTCCTACAGTTTTTCTTACGAGTGTGTTGCATCTTCTAATATGTTTCTTTCTGAAGTGAAATAAGTTACATTTAATAAATATTTTCATAACCACATTGTTTCTTTACTAAGCTTACTCTACAGCATCTCGTTCATCTTTTTCTTTCTCAAATGAAATAAAGTATATTTAATGTTTTGAAAAAAGTGTTATTTAATCTCCCATTAAACTTTTGCCATCGTGCCGTTATAGGATAGTTCAGTTCCTCATCAAGATCGGTAGTTCTGAAGACAGGCGGACATGTCGCAAACCAAGAGGTCGTAACGAGGGGGTCATAGTTGACTTCTCGACAGACAACGGCATCATGTGGCATATCCTGCGCATCTTAGACCCAGAAACACTGAGTGACAAACCCCAGACAGTCACCCTGGAGCTGCCTCCAGCCGCCAAGAAAGCCTCCACAGTGATCAGATGGTGGCAACCAATCATCTCCCCAGGTAACACTTGGCTCTGCTCTCAGAAGACAGGTATCTAGCAAACAGGTAACAACCAACAGGTATACAACAAAAATATTGGTCAGAATGTATTAATATACAAATTATTATAAGCAAGAACTGAATACCAAAAAGGTAGACTAAAATGTAGTAGAAAAGCTGACATGATATTTTAATTACTGAACATTTCCCAGGATAGGTCTGTTTTATAAAACAAAATGAGACGTTTGTTTGCACAGAAATGTACATGATCTATATTGCATTACCAAATTATTTATTTTTGCATGCCCGTATTCTTGCTACACGATGCCTGAAGATTCTAGGTTATTGAATCTCAGAGCTCAGGTACTTAATGATTTAGATTGCCGGGATGGCAACTGTTCCACATAATATTAGATTATGGCTGGATTACCGTAGGTTTATATGTTAGTCAGCTCAGAAAAACATGGGATGTACACAACTGACTATGACAGTTTGCATCTGTGCCTGGAAGGCAGCCCACGTGCGCAGTGGGCGATTGATGATGTCATCATTGCCGTCAACGACACAAACAGTAAGCGCTTCCAGGAGAACTTTAACCCTATGAAGACCAATGTCTGGTACATGGCAATGAACGCAGTGCCCAAAATCACCTGCAGTTCCCTTGGCAACGCACTTGAGTTCAGCAAGAATGCAGGTAAATCATGTTACATCAAAGGTAGTAAGCAATGCAGAGAGTTTGATATGCTCCCAGAGGTGGAACCTGGGTATGCAGATTCATGAATGCTCCATCTGTAAAGATCATATATGCTCCCTCTAAATTTATTGATGTTTCCTGTGTAATAATAATTAATGTATGCTCCCTCTGTGGACGTGTATTTGTTTTCCTTCCAAAGATTATCGATGTAACGAGTCATGTGAGTATCATGTGTGAAGTTTAGTATCTGCTCTGTTTGCAAACATTCATATATGGTCCCCTTGTAAAGGTTAGTGTATTATATCTATGTAAATATTCCCATATGCTCTCTATTGGTTCATGAATGCTCCCTGTAAAAATATGTTTATAATCCTATAATGATCGATATAAAATTATGTTCCTTCGTGAAATAATGTTTTTCCCTCTATAAGTATTCATATATGCTCCCTGTGTAATATCTAATCCATGCTCCCTCAGTCAGAATAAGTATAACTGAGACAATAGAGCACAATAGTAACTTCGATTAGGAATTGTTTATTGTAAAAAGTTTTCTTTGTGACTTAACTGCACATTTAGTGACCTCTGACACAGACGTGACTGTTCCGTAGGGCGGATGCGTTACGCCGAGACTTGGGACTTCCGCGTCACGCCGTCCACATTCCTTCAATTCGACATCGCCATGGGCTGCAGTGGCACCTACAGCGCCCTCTACAGTGTCCAGCTGCAGTACTCAGTGGACATGGGTCACTCGTGGCACATGGTGGCTGATGATTGCCTCCCGCCTCAACTGGACTGCAGCGGCTACCACCTCAGTAGCAGCTTCCTGTCGGACGCCTACGCCAACTGGACCCGGGTCACTCGCTACCTCCCTCCGACTGCCGTGTGAGTGACAATGGTCAAACCTTACATGCTCGCTTAATCTTTTTTTGTCATGTCAGTTCCGGGGTCAGCGAACAGGGCCCTCCAAACTACACAGTCATTCATTGTACTTAGTTGTGCTGTTGCACTCATTCCACACTGTGTTAACAGACTGTCAATTAGTTTTACTCGCTGACGTCCCCTTTATCTTTTCCCGACAATCTTTCACCGGATGTTCTGTGTTTTTCTCATAGTGTCCACTATAAACCATGTCTGTGTCATTTTGATAATCATATTTCTGTTGCAGTTGGCTGTCCTAAGGATTTCCTTGTTACTTTTCTTTTCTGTCCACGAAACTCTCATTATTCTTCTTAAAAACCACATTTTGGTTGCTTCAGTGGTGTGACATACTATATTAATATACTAATATGGAGTCACTGAATAGTCACTTCAAATTCAAAATGCTAAATAACAGATAATTACTAATTGATTACTTTGAAATAAGAGGTATTAATTTAATGGAATGTGCTGTATTTTCTTCAGTGCTCTGACACTGAACCTTAATTGTTAGATCAGATAATTCACAAAAGCATCAACTAACCTACGTTACGGCACATATCACCTTACAGCTGATTCCTCATTACACCAAATATTTATTTAATCCAATGAGAAATAATTAGAAGAGTTTGTTCAACGAGTTAGCCAAAATTAAATTAACAGAAACAAGCTTGTTGTATAGTTTACAAAATGAATTTGAAGCGAGACCCACAAAAGGTAAACATTATTACAAGAAAATTAGAAACTAAGCTTGTTGTAGTGACTGTTTTTTCCTAGCTAAACAAATCTGGAACGAGATCCACAAGAAGTAAATATTAGAACGACCATACCAAGACGTATATAGTGACCTTGAGAGACGTGGTCTGTCTGTAGGTCGCCGGCCACTCGCTTCCGCTGGCTGCAGCAGACGGTGACACTGCGAGGCAACATCTGGGCCCTCGACAACATCTACCTCGGTGACGGCTGTCCCTGGATGTGTTCCGGTCATGGCCAGTGTGACCAGGGAGTCTGCAGGTTTGTCATCATGACATGGTTCAAAGGTCAAGAGTAACATTGGGTGTATTCTGCAAGTGTAGATTTGTGTTTATTTACTAAACTTGTACTGGTGGCATGTTTCTGTAGGAGCTTGTGGTAGAATTAAGAATGTTATTATTAAAAGCATACTGAGCTGGTCTTGCAAACATGTAGACATAATGAGATACATTATATCTTCCTGTTTGAGCTCAGTATTAAACTTTGAAGCCAACACAAGTATATTTTTTGTAAAAATACAAGTCTTAGAAAAAGGGCAAAAAAAGTATATATCATAGCATGTAAAAATACACACGTTGTAGAAAAAATGCCTGCTATTTTACAATCATTGTGGTGTTACACATTTCAGGTGTGACAGTGGTTACTTTGGCGTGTACTGCGTCCCGTACATTCCACTGCCCATGGTGCTGAAGGAGACGTTTGAGAAGACTCTGCCACGTGACAGTTGGCCCGAGGTGTATGGAGGAGAAATCTCACGCGTCTGCGGCATCCTGGTGTCTGGCACCGCACTCACATTCTTCAAGGTCACGTGACATGATTGAAAACTGTCTAAAATATATAAACAATATCTATTCTGACATGTAATGTCTTCTTTCAAACAGGACCTTGACTAGTCTCTCTTGGCCGACTATCGCTCGGCTTCGTAACTTCGCTGAGAAGACAGTCTGGTGATTTAGCTGGCTTTTGAATGGTATCCGTGTGAGAGGCTAAAACGTGCTGCCACCTCACGGAGCCTAGGTAACCCTGCCTTAACTCCTGCTTCAAAAACAACTGCAAATTTGTATTTATGTTAACTTTTGTGTGAACATAAGTTTATTTTAGTTTTTATTTCATAGTTGGAAATCAGTCCATATCTGGAATAAGTCCGCCCTGTTTGTAACATTGGCAGAGCATTAAGTTCAAACAGGACCTTGACATGTCATGTCATCTTTCAAACAGGACCATGTCATGTCATGTCATGTCATGTCATGTCATGTCATGTCATGTCATGTCATGTCATGTCATGTCATGTCATGTCATGTCATGTCATGTCATGTGCCATGCCATGTCATGTCATGTCATGTCATCTTTCAAACAGGACCATGATATGTCATGTCTTCTTCCAACAGGACCTTGACATGTCATGTCATCTTTCAAACAGGACCATGACATGTCATGACATGTCATGTCATGTCATGTCATGTCATGTCATGTCATGTCATGTCATGTCATGTCATGTCATGTCATGTCATGTCATGTCATGTCATCTTTCAAACAGGACCATGACATGTCATGTCACATTTCAAACAGGACCATGACACGTCATGTCATCTTCCAACAGGAGAACCTACGCATGGTGGTGACACAGGATCTCGACGTGTCGATGTCGCACTTCATCCAGTTCACCTTCCAGTACGGCTGCACCTACGACGAGTCTACAGGGTGGCCACGAGAGTACACGGTGCTGCTGCAATACTCCAACAATGGGGGCATCCTGTGGCACCTGCTCAAGGAGGTCCACTTTCACAGTCGAGGAGTCGCCAAGTTCTTCAGTGTGCGCATTGCCATGCCAGCTCA
>JAODUO010000625.1:137500-232500 GCA_025642075.2 Ridgeia piscesae
ACACTCACACACACTCACACACACTCACACACACTCATATACACTCATACACATAAACACACAAACACACACACACACTCGCACACATAAACACACACACACACACTCATATACACTCATACACATAAACACACACACACTCATACACATCCACACACATAAACACACACACACTCACACACACACACTCATACACATAAACACACACACGCATGCATGCAAGCACACACACACACACACACACACACACACACACACACACACACACACACACACACACACACACACACACACACACACACACACATTGACTATTATTACATACTCATACACATAAACACACACACACACATATAAACACACACACTCATATACACCCACACACATAAACACACACACTCAAGCACACCCACACACATAAACACACTCACACCCATGCACGCAAGCACACACACACACACACACACACACACACACACACACCACACACACACACACACACACACACACACACACACACACACACACACACACACACACACACACACACACACACACACACACACACACACACACACACACACACACACACACACACACACACACACACACACACACACACACACACACACACACACACACACACACACACACACACACACACACACACACACACACATTGACTATTGTTTCATTGATTGAAGGAATTAATGCAGTGTTTTTGGGTAGAATCAATCCATCTACAAAAATTGGGTTATTTAAATTGTTATTTTACATACAACGCCCAATGTTTCAGTGTCGCACGGTTCCGCTGGTATCAGGGCTTCTTCACGACTCAAGACATTCCTCCTGAGTGGGCCATTGACAACGTCTACATCGGCATGGAGTGTCGGGGCCACTGTGGGGGCCATGGAACATGTATAAATGGCATGTTTTGTCAGTGTGATGAGGGGTTTAATACTGAACAGTGTGTCGCCATTCGTCGTTACCCCACCTACCTCAAGGATAACTTTGAGTGTGAGTACTCCTCTTGCTGTCCCTGGGGTCAGGGGTGAGGTTGGCCATGGTTACCATCGTCTTTTTTGTCGACTTTTCTTTATCACTTTTCTCTCACTACGTTCTCTATCAACAGTGTCCAACTTCTATGTTTTGCTGTTGCTCTCCATTCTCCTCCCAGATCTCTGTTAACGTGTCCTCCCAGTGCGTTCTTAGACTTCCTCAACTCCTTCTTTTAATGTGGCATAAACTAATCACCAAAAATCCTAGACAATGGATGCCTAGTCAGCCAAACCCAAACATGGACTGGCATTTCAATTCAGCAAAACACAGGCCAAAATAAGAACATAAAGCTGTGTCAACTAGCCAATGTGTCTAGAAGGACATCGCTTCATGATGATCAAATGTCAGCTATTGTTCTACTATTTGAATGTAATGATCCGGTTTCTTGGTTCTTTGTTAATGAAACTTTGTTCTTTTTTCTCCTTATATTTCGGCTGTCTCTCACAGCCTTCTTCAAAAAGTGAAATTCAGTCGACTGAAGAAGTTTTTCAGAGATAGCCGAAAAATATATTTTAAAAAAACCGTTTCTCGAGAGGTAAAATGATTATTGTTTTACTCTTTGTTCTTTAAGCCTAGCTTGAAGTTGGAATTAATAACAGTCTATGATTTTGATTGTCCACCTCATTCCCGTGTCACAATTGTAAACACCCTCATCTCTCCCTCTCACTCGACACTACTCTCTCTCTCTCTCCATATATTCCTCCTCTCTGGTGTAACTCTCCGCTCTCTCTTCCTTCGCTCTGAGATATGTGAGTTGTTTAATACACATAAAATGTACACAAAATTATAGTGGTGTATTTTAATATGCTACCATAGAAAAAGTCTTACATACAACTTTCAGTAACATGAATATGTCATGATTAAACTGCATCTAGAACAATTCAGGTAAGAATTAACTTTGTTTTTCAGAATGCAGCACTTAAAATTGAAGTGTTGCATTTGAAGTGTTGTAATTGGGACATGGTTATGTCGATGATGTAATTGGCATATTTGAGTCGGTATGGTGAGAGTGACATTGTAATTGAAGTATTGTTATCGGCACACACACAATTTGTGAGTGAAAAGTGTATTTGAAAATGCAATTGAGATATCATAGCTGAGCCATTTGTAGCTGTAGTTGAAGGTGACCTTCAGTTTGACCCACTGTGACTGAGGTCAGTGTTGCAGTGACCTCCCAGAAGACGTTGGACCACACCAAATGGCGGACGGTCAGCGGGGCAGCCCAGACCAAGAAGTGTGGTCAGCAGGTGGACAGCTACAGTCTACATTTTGTTGCCAATGGCGACCGCGTGCTCATCACCCGTGACCTTGACCTGAAGGTGGCGAGGCAAGTAAAACACTTTCACTCTTGTTTTTTATGATAGTGAAAGATCATTTGAAAACACTTCCACATTGATGTTTTAAGGAATCTGCCGATGATGTACGACATTGTTTGTGTCTGTGTGTGGTTTTTATTATTTGATTTTTCACTTTGAGTTCAGAAGTTTGAGTGTCATTAAAATATTTTTGAAAATGAAAATATTGAATTACTTTTATCATTTTATATGATGTGTGTTACATTGCTACAGCCTGTTTAATTACTATCTGGTTATAATAAATACATGTCTATGTCTGCCCAACTGGCTTGCCCCTCATTCATCTGTTTGTGTTGTTGTTTGTTCATCAATCTATATCCCTGTTTTATTGACTTTCTGCTAGACACCCCTTCATCCAGCCATCTACCCATCCTTCCTTCCTTCCTTCCTTCCTTCCTTCCTTCCTTCCTTCCTTCCTTCCTTCCTTCCTTCCTTCCTTCCTTCCTTCCTTCCTTCCTTCCTTCCTTCCTTCCTTCCTTCCTTCCTTCCTTCCTTCCTTCCTTCCTTCCTTCCTTCCGTCCGTCCGTCCGTCCGTCCGTCCGTCCGTCCGTCCGTCCGTCCGTCCGTCCGTCCGTCCGTCCGTCCGTCCGTCCGTCCGTCCGTCCGTCCGTCCGTCCGTCCGTCCGTCCGTCCGTCCGTCCATCCGTCCATTCTTTCACCTTACATTGCTATAATAATCCAAACATCCATTCACCTCTCCTCTTCATTTCAGGATCATCCAGTTTTTCATCCAACTGGGCTGTGGTAAGATTGTGAAGCGTGACGTCGTCACTGAACCTGTGCTTCTGCAGTACTCAACAAATGGAGGAATCGTTTGGCAGACAATCGAACAGTTCAGCTTCAGTGAGTACACTGTGGCGCCCAAGTACATCGCCCTACACATGCCTGCCAAGGCCCGTACCAACAGCACACGGCTACGCTGGTGGCAGCCGTCCACCGATGGCACCTACCAACAGGACTGGGCCATCGACCAGGTGAATACACAGAACACAGACATTGTCATCAGTCTAGATCTTGTTCACGTGGTGGTTTCATGTGAGGCTTTGTTAGGATCGAAAATCATAAATCGGGCAGATTTGAAAAGTCTTAGAAATGTAAATCTAATTGTGAATAAAGTTGAGAATACCTGTCCAAATCCACGGTGTTCTCCTGTGGAGCGTTCAACATCTTCTTGACACCTTTGTGAATGTTACTTGGTCCTCATCCAGTCTGTTGTTTGACAATATTTCTAGGAAGATTGCATGAAACTTGTACCTAGAATCTTGACTGATCTCTGGCCATCTGTCTCTGATTTTCACCCCCTGCTGATTTTGTTTTTGCTAGACGTTGTTCTCTCTGGTGAGCACTGTTGCCTCTTTGGCTGTGATGTTGTGGCCTTCGTTCACTCTGTTCTCCGACTTCTGTAAAATATATCTTGAACGTTATTCACAATTATGAATTTAACAGAACCCGGTAGCACCATTCATGCTGGTTACTTTTAGTCTGTTAAATTATTCCAATAGGAATGCACCTTGTTTGGGTATATGAGTATCCATCCCTTGCAGTGTTGTGTCATCGCTGATTGCAACAGTGTATTATATAGTTTCTAATATGTTATATGATTAGTGATTGGACGATATATCACTCCAATCTAGCTTGATCTGTGTTTGAATATTATATCACGTAGCATGCAACATGATGATAATAATAATAATCATAATTTATTTCTTATATAGCGCCCCATCCAAATAATTGTTCTGGGGCACATTACAATGTTAACATGATGATGACAACATACCAAAAGCACAATATTATGTTGTATTAGAAAAACATTAAAAGTAGGTTGTTTTGAAAAAGCAAATCTTCATTTTGGCTACAACAAAAACGGTAAAGTTGTAACAATGCACTGATGAGAAGAAACACCTGCCGTGACAAGTCGTTTACTCAGGTGTACGTTGGCGGGGACATCAACGGACGCATCACTCTGCAGGACGACACAGACACGCTCAACAACGACAACTTCGTGATGCACCCTGGCGCCACCTTGGAGGCAGTCTGCGACACTCACAGCACAGCACTACACTTCACAGGTACATCGATCTCACACTTGTCTGTAGTCTCACTTAACCGTCTCTCACTCATCTGTGTAATTTCACCGAGAAGATAGTCTGATGGTGGCTTAGCCGCCTTCAGAATGTTATCTGTGAGAGGCTAAACAGTGCTGCCACCTCACAGAGCCTGGGTGATCCTGCCGTAAAACAATTGCAATTTTGTAGTTCTGTTTATTTTTACGATAATGTAATCTTAATTTTGAATACTTTTAATAGTATAGTATTATCTTATAAAAGTAATCCTTATTTTAGTTTTTATTTCATAGATGGCCTGAGAGCCAATTGACATATCTACCGTATTCTGGAAAAAGGACACCCTTGCAGAGCATTGATCTCCCAGGAGGATGTGAGGGGCTAAAATGTGCTGCCACCTCATGGATCCTGGGTAATCGAGGCTAACTTTGTTGGGAGAATTAGTGTTTGTCAACATCAATGGCAACAAGAAAGACTTACTCAGGTTATTTTGTTATAGAACTATATAGTACTTGACATTACAAGACAGTGTTATAAACATGACCTTGCACACACAGGGCAGTGTCCTGAATTAACAGTGGGTGTGTTTGTGGCAGGAGAGGGTTCCGTGCGTTACGCTGTCACGGCAGACGTGACAATCACAGAAGCGACCTACCTTCAGTTCTTCCTGTCCATGGGCTGCACGTACAATGACCACTGCTTCGGTAGGTTCAACACAGACATTGTAGGTGTGTCTGTAGCACAGTGGGTAGAACACCCATCTCTCTTGTCAACAGACATAGACCAGTCCTAGTAGCACCGTTGTGTAGTGACTAGAGCTTTGAACTCTTCACTAAGAGAACCCGGGTTCAAATCTTGTGTTTCTGTGTCAAACCCTGGACAAGTTTGTTCACTCTAGTTTACTCAGCTGTATGAATCAGAACCTGGCAGAAATTTATGAACGAATTGTGTTCGCGTGTTAATTGCAACATGGCTGGATGCCTCTCAGAGAAGTCGATGTGGTGTTTGATTGAGCAGGTCTGCCAGGGAGTAAGTTGAAAGGTGCCTTGACTAGTCCTGAGGATTGGATACGGCTCTGAATAAAAACTTACCATTTGAATTATTCAGTACAATACACAACATATGGCCTGAGTTCACTCAGATGTAGAAATGAATACCTGATCGTAGACCCTGATGAATGCATCTGAACGTAGAGGTTCGGGTAGTAGTTGCAGTATGGCTGAATTATTCCTAAAGTTTATGGGCATATTCTATTGGCCTCTCCACGAAGCATCCGCAGACCAAAATGTGCTGTTCTGTTTGATGTGGAACGGTCATATGATCTCTCCACATTGAATTAAACAGACCGGAGAGGCTGTCCAGTCCACTCCAATCTCTCCTCGTCCCTCCTCGTGCAGGGGATGTGGAGAGGTGCAGTCATGATGGTCACATGACATAAATATGGAGGAGTATAACAAAAGGTTATTATGATGTAGAAAATGTATTAAATTAAATTAATTAAAATATATATTTCTTTTTTGTATATAACAAAACAATTAAGTGTATTTTATTGAAATTGAAAATGAAACATCATCGCTTGATGACATTCATCAACCACTGACCATGTGACAGTAACTTCTGGGTCCATGTTTGTTTATGAACTGTAACTAAACTGGTTGCTCCCTGTCCCATACATCCCAAATGTTCTCCGAAGTCTATTCCATTCGACCCTCTGCATTCTCCATTGCCATTGACTCTGTGGACTGCAAATAGAATACTCCCAGAGAATTGGTGTTTGAGAAAAGACGAGATCTGTCATGGACTGAGTACAACTTGTCCTTGGCTGTACTAGTAACATGACATTCTACTTGAGCTTACCTGTGCAGGTGTCCACTTGGAGTATTCACTGGACTTTGGCCAGACGTGGACGGCATTGCAGATGGAGTGTATGCCGTCAGACGTCACATGTAGTGGTTACCATGGCAGCAGCACATTCAAGTCGGACGTGTTCCATGATTGGAAGCGAGTCAACATGGTACTGCCCCACTATGTCAGGTGACTTGAGTCGTCCAATCATTCCGTGCACACAGGTAGCAGGTAGAAGTCATTGATGTGACTGTTAGGATGACAACTGCGATTGTATTATAATAGCAAAGTGATAGAAATATAGATCTAAGAAAAGCAGTTTAAAGTAAATTTAAATAAACCATAATGTGTACAGGTGGTCATGGATGTGGTTGATTCCCAAAGTGGTAAATCCCTGAATTATGTTGCTGCTGTTGATGTTTCTTGGTGCTAGGGCGAGTTTGAAATGAGGACCAGAAATGACATCATCCAGTTCTTCCTGTCACAAGATGTCATCCCAGTCCTTCCTGTCACCAGACGTCATCCCAGTCCTTCCTGTCACTAGACATCATCCCAGTCCTTCCTGTCACTAGACATCATCCCAGTCCTTCCTGTCACCAGACATCATCCCAGTCCTTCCTGTCACCAGAAGTCATCCCAGTTCTTCCTGTCACCACACGTCATCCAGTCCTTCCTGTCACCAGACGTCATCCCAGTCCTTCCTTTCACCAGACGTCATCCCAGTTCTTCCTGTCACCAGGCGTCATCCAGTCCTTCCTTTCACCAGACATCATCCAGTCCTTCCTGTTACCAGACGTCATCCCAGTCCTTCCTGTCACCAGACGTCATCCCAGTCCTTCCCGTCACCAGACGTCATCCAATTCTTCCTGTCACCAGACATCATCCCAGTCCTTCTTGTCACCAGATGTCATCCCAGTCCTTCCTGTCACCAGACGTCATCCAGTTCTTCCTGTAACCATACGTCATCCAGTTCTTCTTGTCACCTGACATCATCCCAGTCTTTCCTGTTACCAGACATAATCCCAGTCCTTTCTTTCAACAGATGTCATCCAGTCCTTCCTGTCACCAGACGTCATCCAGTCCTTCCTGTCACCAGACGTCATCCAATCCTTCCTGTCACCAGACGTCATCCCAGTCATTCTTTTCACCAGACGTCATCCAGTCCTTCCTTTCACCAGACATCATCCCAGTTCTTCCTGTCACCAGATGTCATCCAGTTCTTCCTGTTACCAGATGTCATCCCAGTCCTTCCTGTCACAAGATGTCATCCCAGTCCTTCCTGTCACCAGATGTCATCCAATTCTTCCTGTCACCAGATGTCATCCAGTTCTTCTTGTCACCAGACGTCATCCAGGTCCTTCCTTTCACCAGACATCGTCCCAGTCCTTCCTTTCACCAGACGTCATCCCAGTCCTTCCTGTCACCAGACGTTATCCAGTTCTTCTTGTCATTAGACGTCATCTCAGTCCTTCCTGTCACCAGACGTCATCCCAGTCCTTCCTGTCACCAGACGTCATCCCAGTCCTTCCTGTCACCAGACGTCATCCCAGTCCTTCCTGTCACCAGACGTCATCCCAGTCCTTCCTGTCACCAGACGTCATCCCAGTCCTGCCTGTCACAGGTCCAAGACAACCAGGTTCCGGTGGGTGCAGCCTGCTGGGTTCCGCTCCGAGGACACGTGGGCCCTGCGCTGGGTCTACCTGGGGGACGAGTGTGACTGCTCCTGCACCGGCCGCGGCCGCTGTGACCACGGCACATGTCAGTACGTACCTCAGTCACTGCCCACTGGTCATCTACTGACCACTCTAGGTCTCTAGTTGTCACAGCTCATGCTAGAACGTACCCCATTGGTCAGTAATGATAATGACATGTCTTTAGGTCTCTTCTGTATTGGTTACAGTAATTATGGAATTGTTTAGGCAATAACCTTCCATAATTCCTACAAAACATTTGATGTGGATATTGGTCTGAGCCCGTGTGTTGATGTGGTTATAGTTGTGGTCTGATCCCTAATGTTGGTGTAATTGTAGTTGTGGTCTGAGCCCGAATGTTGATGTGGTTGTAGTTGTGGTCTGAACCCTAATGTTGATGTGGTTGTAGATGTGGTCTGAGCCCTAGTGTTGATGTGTTTGCAGTTGTGGTCTGAGCCATAATGTTGATGTGGTTGTGGTCTGTGCTCTAATGTTGATGTAGTTGTAGTCTGAGCCCTTATGTTGATGTAACTGTAGTTGTAGTCTGAGCCCTAATGTTGATGTAATTGTAGTTGTAATCTTGAGCCCTAATGTTGATGTGGTTGTAGTTGTAGTCTGAGCCCTAGTGTTGATGTGTTTGTATTTGTGGTCTGAGCCCTAATGTTGATGTGGTTGTAGTTGTAGTCTGAGCCCTTGTGTTGATGTAATTGTAGTTGTAGTCTGAGCCCTAATGTTGATATAATTGAGTTGTAGTCTGGGCCATAATGTTGATGTAATTGTAGTCTGAGCCCTAATGTTGATAGAATTACAGTTGTAGTCTGAGCCCTAATGTTGATGTGGTTGTAGTTGTGACAAGGGCTGGGGAGGCAGGGCATGCTCAGAGCCCCTTGAGCCCCTTCCCACCCTCCTCAGTGACTCCTTCAGTGAGGCGCCCCAGCCCCACCTGTGGGCCGCAGTGAATGGGGCGGGCATCTCCAAGAAGTGTGGAGTCCTGTCCTCAGGCAACGCCCTACACTTCACTGGGGTAAGTGACTAAGTACACATGTACACTTATACTTTATTATTTGGTCACTGGGGTGTATATACTCAGACTCTTACAAGGGTAAGAACTCTTATGCACTGCCAGTGGGTAAGTACATCATCCATGCACTTACTTGGGTACATACCCTACACTACCCTAACCCTTACCACTTCATCAGAGTATGTAATTACTTACACTGTTACATTTCTCAAGTCTAGTACACCTTTACATATGCACTTCACTGGGGCAAATACACTTTCATAGCACACTGTTGTATAATTTAAAATATATATATATATATATATATATATATATATATATATATATATACAACATGTTTATATATATATATATATATATATATATATATATATATATATATATTTTTATTTTATATATAATTTTATATATATATTTTATATATATATATATACATATATACATATATAATATATATATAATATATTTGTGTGTATGTATGTATATTTCACTTGGAACATTTTCTTATTTGCCCAAGTTGTTAGATACACACACAGCTTACAGTTTATCTTCGGCTCAGACTGTAGCAGCCACTGAGATATGTTCACTGAGGTTCAGCAGAACGTCTCTGGTTAGTAAGGATGATAAAAGAATAACCATATTCTTGCAGTAATTTGCTATGTAGGAAATACAACTGCTTCATTTTAAAACTTGTTTATCATGCATTTGAATTAATAACAAACATATTTGTTTTAATAATGCATTGTTCACACAAATTATAATCATTGAACACATATTTGTTTAGCAAATCGATTCTTTAACTTTATGATAAAAAAGACAATAATTTTGCAAACAAATGCACAAAGTTGTTAGTGTTGGCGTTTGTCCCTGCAGGGCTGTACACGGCAGCTGATCACCACCGACCTTGACCTTCGTGATGCAATCTTCATCCAGTTCACCTTCAGGTTCGGCTGTGTGAGTGCCCCCCATCACCGTGACAGCGGCGTCCTCATTGACTTCTCAACCAATGGCGGCACACAGTGGACCAAGATTGTTGAACTCTTCTACGACCACTACAGAAATGCCACGTAAACAGACTAATTGTTAAACAATTAAACCGTAATTATGAATTAACAATCCTTAACAAAACTCATCACACAAAATCTTTACCTGGATGTATTTAACATTTTTATAGAATCATTGTAAAATTACAACTTAGCAGATACTGTCCGATGTATGTGAAGGGATTTAGGACAAAATGCATTTTTATTTCTGACAAAATCCCAGTTCTGTGCATCTGCCGAAGAACATGAAAGGAAATGTTTACATGATATTGCACTATCTTGAATACACAGTGTCATACTGATTGATATTAAAAAAACATTTGTTTGCATATTTAAAAAGTTTGCCCAGTCACAAATGAATCCAGTTTAAGCTTTTTCCAAAATTTTCCTTGAAACTGTTCACGTCAATCACATGTTGTCTTGCTGCAGCTTCAAGATTGTCGCTGTCCCAGCGGATGCCAAAAAGAATGGCGTAAGAATACGATGGTGGCAGCCACATCACGATGGACAGTCGAGTGGTGATTGGGCGATTGACACAATACTAATCGCTGGCAAGGCGGCCAATCCAGAAGAAATGCGAGACGGGTTTGACAGTCAGATCCGTCGCTATATGTGGTTCGAGGATAATAACGCGAGACTTGGCTCATTCTGTGGCTCGGCATTCACCATCAGTGGGGAGGCAGAGACGGACGAAGACGTAACCTTGACGACAGCAGACATGCATATTAAAAATGGTTACATTCTTCAGTTCAGCATCAGTGTCGGGTGTCATGTGTCAGCCGACAGTGACATAGCGCCAGTACATCTTCAATACTCCACAGACTACGGCATGACGTGGCATTATCTCATGCAGGAGTGTCTGTCATTCTACCCACAATGCAATGGGGAGATGACTGTGCCGAGCCTGTATTTCTCCAGCAGTCGATGGCGGAGGGAGACATTACTGTTGAAGGGAGCAGTCGTTTCAAGGTAGGCCTTTTTTCTGGGTGATACAGGCTAATCTTCAGTATTTCTGTGTCATTGTTAAGTATGTATTCCCTAAACCTCCAGTGTGTCACAGAAAGGTGTAATTTGTAGACTTTATAGAGCTAGTGAGTTTCAAGCATTAAGCAGTTAAAGGGTAAGTAGTTGTGTAATTTTGCAAAGACCGATATGTGCATAGCATTACGATTGAGCGAATCATGTATATGTTATGACAATTTTATATTGATTACCATGTTTTATAAAATGTATAAGTTTCACGCCACACATTGTGGTGTAGGGAGGGATGAGGTGGTTTGGAGAAATGGAAAACACGTAACAATTTGTTGACTTTGTAAAGTGTAAATTTAGAGGTTCAGACAGAAAGATAACCACCACTCAGTTTGTTGGGAACAATTGGTACACATGCATGCATACTTTCATATATACAAACACAGTCATACACATAGACAAACATATATAAACATACATACAGACATGTACACAGACACGTACAACACACACACACAACACACACACACACACACACACACACACACACACACACACACACAAAACACAAAACACAAAACACACACACAAGCACACACACACACACACAAAACACACAAACACACACACACACACACACACACACACACACAGACACATCAAAGCATTTCAACACACACGATTCCATCAGACACACTAAAATTTTCATCGATCACACAAAGAAGCACCACTAAGATCACCATATGACACGTGTCAGGACACTACATATCACGTTGGTATCAGACCCTAAAATTTATGGATGCGAACCCAAAGAAGCAGTATTGGGCCCTTGATGATGTCTACATTGGAGCAGCGTGTCAGGACATATGTCATGGTCACGGCCACTGTGATTACCCATTGTGTATTTGTGACAAGGGATATGGAGGTCACAACTGCCACCAACTCACCCCTATAAAGGTATATGTAACAACATTGACACAACCTACCATGTCAGCCTTATCAACTTGACAACAAGAATGTTGACAACAGTGTGTTATGACCTGCAATTATCACTGTTGTTGACAACATTGATGCTTCATAGTCATATAATATTGCCATTGTAGACCAATAAAAATATCATGAATTAGAAAATCATGTTAAAAAGGTACGTTCTTATATAGTGCAGATTGCTCAAAGCACTTTACACTTTACACTTTACTTGCCTGACACACCTGTTCACTCAGACACCATTTCAACTTCTCTGGGAAGCATCCAGCCATATGCTACAATTAATGCGTGAAGGCTGCTCGTACACATATCCACCACTTGTCTATAGCCAGGTACTCATTTATATAGCTGAGTGAACTGGAGCAATGTAGAGTGAAAAAACTTGCCCAAGGTTTTAACACCGCAGCACACGATTTGAACCCGGGTCTGCCTAGTTGAGAGTTCTAAGCTCTACCCTGGTCCACTGTGCTCTGTCAACTGCGCTTAATGTCAGTCCCATCACAATTAGTGATGGAAAAGAACCACTGAGGATGACAAGCACCTGGCAGTGACCTCCCTCAGTGCCAGCATAGAAATGTCGGCTTGGCGTAAACGTTCTGAAAAACATTGACTATTCAGTTAGATGTCATAAGAACATAACGTACGTTGTAACCACAATATGTACACATGAAGTCAGTTAACAGAACTTGCCGAGTGCTGGAAATAACTAAAACTAGAACCAAAATGTATTAAGGCAAATTTTTTTAATGTATCGATCAATCTTATTTCATTTATCTAAATAATTTTTATCAGTATTGTGTAATTTTTGTTGTGCAAACATATTTGATGTATACAGTTGAGCCTCTAGGAGTGAGTGTGTGACAGTTGATTAGAGTTGACTAAATCTTTTAATTTTCTGTTTCACCAGACATATTTGAAGGACACCTTTGAGCCAGGTCATTCTAGCACTGACCAGTGGAGCTTGGTGCAAGGGGGTCAAGTAGGGGTCGGATGTCGCACACTGGTCAAGGGTAAAGCCCTACACTTCAGTGGACATGGTCAACGCCAGGCCATCACAACTGACCTTGACCTTCGCAATGCCAGGTATGGTCAGTCTTAAGCCAGAATTCATGCAATATACAAATTGTAACGATGTGTTATAGTAATTTTGTTTATATATAATCTGCTTTTTAGATTATAAATCATCATTTGTGAGATTGTGTCTTTATATTTTTTGTACCTTTTTCAAAGTAGGTTTTAAAAATAATCCTAGGATCTTCCTTACCTGTATTTTTCACTTGTCTCAGATCAGACATATTTTGCTATAAAATCAGCCTATTTAGTATCCTATGACATATATGAAATTTAGTTTGATTAAAATTGACATAATTGGTCCCGATATACTGTGCTAACTGCATCAGGCTATTTACAATTTACAATATTTCACAACACCAAAAACTAAATACTTTCAGTCTTTTCTATAAAGCGCGCAAAGTAGCTATGCTTATTACTTAAATTATATGTACATTACACATTTGATATAAACAAACCTGACAATAGCCAAATCAACTGCGCAGCTGGTTTTGAAACTCCTGGTGAGACTGTGTCGTAGCAGAACCTTGCATTAACATTAACACCCTTCCAATGTGTTCTGGTCAGGTTTGTGCAGTATTACGCCATGATTGGGGGTCCGTCAACGAAAAAGGAATGTGGCACGCCGAAGTCTAGAAATGAGAGTGTCGTCCTACAATACTCTACTAATGCCGGTGAGTAAAAGTAATCTACTAAATCACTTCCTTGCTGTAGCAATTGTGTCCATTCATTCATTCGTTTTTGTCACCCTTTTATCTCCCAACAAATCAGTAAAACCCAACGATTGATCCAAAGAAACCGACAAAGGAATGACATCTGGTACTGCATCGTTTAACTCTACCATAATAATATTGTAACAGCTATAGTTATTGTAAAATACCTATTACATAACTTTGTAAAGTTATTAATACCTTTGAATATTTTATTTTTATTTTAGAGTATATATTATAATAATATTTTATTTTAGAGGATATATTAGAATAGTAACAGTTTTATAGTAATATACATGTTAATTATCTTAGGTATATGATATATTATGATATGAACAGTATTATAATAATATAGTGTTAATAATAATTGTATCAACATCATACAAAAATATAACATTGCACATTCAGAATCGAATGCATTAAGCAACACAGGTTCTTTATCTATCAATCTATCACGTAGCAATTAAATTAAATGTCGCCATTATGACACTCGTGTCCCGCAGGCATCACGTGGCACACAATGCATGTGCTAGACTTCAGTGCCTACTGGAGCGCCCCCCAGCGAGACTACATCCCCCTGCCCCGGGGGGCACGGACCAACAGCACAAGGGTGAGATGGTGGCAGGCCCTGGAGTCAGACGTCCAGTCCCACGTAGGGTGGACGCTGGACGACGTCTACATCGGGGGGTCGAAGATCAACCCGAGCGAGTTGTACGAGAACTTTGACGGGAAGCTGGATGAGGAGCTGTGGGAGTCTCATCCCAATGGAGACGTCCTCAGCATGGTGTGTCAGCGCAAGAACACGGCCCTCGCATGGGGCAAGCAGGGTGGACACGTCCGGGGGGTGACCACACGTCAACTCATTGTTCAGAGTGGACACATGCTACAGTTCAAGGTGATCAGTCATTTCTCTAAGAGGGCATCCTTGGAATATCCAGGAAGCTCCGTGGTTAATTCTGTGAGATCCTTGAATAACATATAGAGCTCTTTTAATTCAAGGTGATTGCAGCATTTCTTTGAGGGTGAGCTCTTTGGATTACTCAAGGAGCTCCTTGTTAACTCTGGAAGGTCCTTGAATAACTTGGAGAGCTCTTAATTATCCAAGACATTTCCTGAACCATCTCATGAGATCTTTGAGTTGATTATATCTTTAAACAACTGTTAAAATAGAATAATGTGTGTTTTTGAAGATAAATAAATGTAAAGGATAAGATCTGACCATATGTAGTGTTTGTGCACAGATCATGGTGGGCTGTGGCCTTGACCCGTTCCGCTGCACCGTTGACCACGGGGTGGAGCTGCAGTATAACAAGGACCCCCTGGTGGACGACTGGGAACCAGTGTTCCCGCAGTGTCACATCAACGGCCACGGGGTGGACATGCAGTGTCGGCCGTACCAGGTGAGACCGGGCAGCGTTTACACGGCCAACTCACACCCTCACTGGACACGGGTCAGTCTCATGCTGCCTCTCAAGGTCTTCTCAAGGTCAGTTACGCCTCTCTCGCATCTTCTTCTTCTCCATCTTATGTGTTCTTTTCTTTTGACGAGGTCACAACCTTCTGTCATATTTTCTTCCTCTCTCTCCTTTGCCCCGCCCTTATTGTGATCTCTCTGATGCTTTGTCTTTGCTTGGGTCGATAAATACCCAGAGAATCACAGCAGTTCTAAAAATAATATTAATATAGTGATTTATTTTATTTAGTTGCCGCACCAACTATGTGGAGTTCACTTCCTGCCAGTGTTAAATTAGAAGGAAACAATTATAGTTTCATTTCACCGGCATCTAAACATATATCTATTTAATGCTGCCTGTCTTAAGGAGCTTCCTAGCACTGTCATCCATTCATCGTCGACTCGTGCATTGTTTACAATAACTAAATTGCTTAATCTTGGTGTACTGCACTTGATCTTTGAGGATATTGAAGCATAAGAAGTCATTGATATTATTATTTATTCCAATTTATCCTAAGAAATTCTGGGATTATGTTTTAATACCAGACAACAGCCAAAGTATTTTAGTGAACACTGCATCTTTTTGAAATATCTACCCATGATGATAGTCTGCCAGTGACACTAATTCTACTGTTTTTCACATATGAATCAGTCGTCCATTACACACACATGGTGTGTTTCAGTACGACGAGGTTCCGATGGGTTCAACAGGACCCAAATGACAGCGAAATACCGGACTGGGCCATTGACGACATCTACATCGGTGAAGCATGTCCTCAGCAGTGTCAAGGTCGCGGTGACTGCGTCCATGGGAAATGTGTGTGTGACCCATCATATGTAGGTGAGTCCGTCTTGTTTTGGTACCTACCCCGTATTTATGGAATTATTGTTTTGTTGTTATCCCAAGTAGGGATTGTTTTAAAAGAGTGCAGTCCAAAATGTTCAGCATTTAGCTCAAATCAATCATTCATTAATACACGGTGAACAGTTTTGGTGAAGTAAAATGTCAATTAAGTTTCATCATTTTATATAAAAGGTTTGACAGCAGGGAAATTCAAAAAAATTGTATTGGACTCACAGAGCAGGGATCTCATTCTAGAAACTCGCATTAGTATGAATGTCTGAATGTCCCGGTCAATAACAGTAACAGAAAATGGAAGGACCTGGAAAACTGTTTAGTTCTCAATAGCCCAAAACTTCCCAGTCCATGCCACCAGAAGCGGGATATTTTTGATAGTGGCCTGGTGAAATCTGGTAAATAAACACAAGTTTAAAACATCAGAGGTGGTGCAACTGTAGTAACATGTTACCCTGCAATACCTGCTGATGACAAAACCTCCTACACTTAATACTGATCACACTTCTTGCGACCACCACTTACCATTGTGCAATTCAAAATACATTCAAATGCATTTTCTAATAAAAAGAAATTAATGTTAAAATGCTTACAATTAAAGTTAAGTAACATATGAAAATAGGATTTTAAGAAACATTTCATGTGTATTATATTAATATATATATATATATATATATATATATATATATATATATATATATATATATATATATATATAATACAATTTATATCATGAAATATTTTTTAAATCCTATTTTCATATGTTACATAACTTTCTATGTCACCTTAATTGTAAGCATTTTAACATTAATTTTGCCAACCACTGTTCATTGCAGGAGAAACATGTGAGCCAATCAGATCACAGCTATTGAGTCACATGACAGATGGCTTTGAGGATGACATATCCCCGGGTAGGTGGGTGCGTGTGTCGGGGGGCAGTGTGGGGTTGGGGTGTGGCGCCCTGCTGCCGCAGGCTCACGGCAAGAACCTCTACTTCAACGGCTGCGGTCTGAGGCAAGCGGTCACTGCCGAACTGGACCTCACTCGGGCCAGGTCAGTCTCTTGTGATCGTGTTATTAAAATATACCGTCATGGTCACATAGCGACTTCACATATTGTCATGTGTCATGATGTAAATCTTCAGGATGAGATTCTGTTGTGGGGGCCACCAATTTCCACATGATATTTGTGGTACCGTTTCGATGAAGATGCATTTAGGTCGTGCATGAATGGGACACATTTCGTCATTTTATAAGTCAAGATGTAATTATTATTTTTATTAGGAATATTAATAATAATAATTAGGTAACTTCTATTGTGCCTAATTCCTTAGAAAGCAAACTCAGGGTCTTTTGTCTGGAAAAACTGTGCATTAGCATTGTGAACTGTTAATGGATGATGCTGGGATCATGATGTTTGTCTAGAGTTGGGTAAAGTGTGTAATGTTGAGCAAAGTGTATTGAGTTCAAAAAGTGTGTAATTTATGAGTAAAGTGTGTAATGTTGAGGAAAGTATATTACGTTAGAAAAGTGTGTAACTATGAGTAATGTGTGTAATATCAGGTAGTGTGTATTGTGCAGTAGGGCCTACTGTATATAGTACTGAGTACGAAATGTTTTGTTGAGTAACTGTAATGTTAATTAAGGCATGTTATATTGTGGTGTTTACTTGCAGTAAAAGGTGTAATGTTGTGTACAGTGTGATAAATGAGGTAAGGTGTGTTATGTTTTGGTGTGGTGTTCTCTTGCAGTAAAGTGTGCAATGTTGCATAGGGTGTGTAACATGGGGTGTGTATAATGTTGAACAAAGTGTGTAAGGTGTGTAATGTGTGGTAAAATGTGTAATGTTGTGTAAGGTGTGTAATGTTGTGTGTAAGGTGTATAATAGTGTGTGTAAGGTGTGTAATGTTGTATAAGGTGTGTAATGTTATGTGTGAGGTGTGTAATGTTGTGTAATGTTGTGTGTAAAGTGTGTAATGTTGTAATGTTGTGTGGAAGGTGTGTAATATTATGTGTAAGGGTGTAATGTTGAGTGTAAGGTGTGTAATGTTGTGTGTAAGGTGTGTAATGTTATGTGTGATGTGTGTAATGTTGTGTAATGTTGTGTGTAAAGTGTGTAATGTTGTGTAAGGTTGTAATGTTGTGTGTAAGGTGTGTAATATTATGTGTAAGGGTGTAATGTTGAGTGTAAGGTGTGTAATGTTGAGTGTAAGGTGTGTAATGTTGTGTGTCAAGTGTGTAATGTTGTGTGTCAGGTGTGTAATGTTTTGTAATGTTGTGTGTCAGGTGTGTAATGGTGTGTGTCAAGTGTGTAATGTTGTGTGTCAGGTGTGTAATGTTGTGTGTCAAGTGTGTAATGGTGTGTGTCAGGTGTGTAATGCTGTGGTGTGTTTACTTTCAGTAAAGTGATGTTTGTACTGAAGATAGGCAGCGTCACACAGTCAGAGTCTTGTAACATTGACCTCAATGGGGGATCGTCCCAGGGAATGGTTTTGCTGCAGTATTCTAAAAACAAGGTAGGCCACAACTAACACAGTTCATTAAGAATATATAATAATAAGCATCTGTAAATTAAGATCACTTCAGAGAAAGCACAAAATTACTTTACTCCATAACAACTTACCTGGAGGAGCTCCCAGATACCCCTAAGATATCTAACATGTTTTTTTAAAATGATTAATTGTGATTGGAAAAAATCTGGTTTTTAATAACTTAATTTTGATCACATGTTATTGGGACATTTCTTCCAGGGGATAGACTGGCACTTGCTGGCCACTCACGACCCCCACGAGTTCCTGACCCCCCGCAGGGTGGGGTACGACATCCCTAGGGATGCCCGCACCTACGGCATACAGTTCCGCTGGTGGCAGCCGGAGCACCGCGGGACAGGGAAGGATCAGTGGGCGATTGACTTTGTCGAGGTCGTCATGTAAGTCAATCACTTTCCTAAACTCTTCTTCCCCTTGGTTCCTTGTGGAGTGGGAGTTGTACCACATGATCCATTTCACTCTCTCAATTATGTCTCCAGCTATTCAAATCCTCTGCAGTTTTCTCCTTACACCTGTCCTTCCTTCTCCTTACACCTGTCCTTTCCTCTCCTTACACCTGTCCTTCCCTTTCCTTACAACTGTCCTTCCCTCTCCTTAAACTTGTCCTTCCTTCTCCTTACACCTGTCCTTGCTTCACCTTACACCTGTCCTTCACTCACCTTACACCTGTCCTTCACTCACCTTACACCTGTCCTTCCCTCACCTTACTCCTGTCCTCCCCTCACCTTACACCCATCCATCCCTCACCTTACACTTGTCCTCCCTTCACTTTACACCTGTCCTTCTCTCACCTTACACCTGTCCTTCCCTCACCTTACACCTGTCCTCCCCTCACCTTACACCTGTCCTTCCCTCACCTTACACCTGTCCTCCCCTCACCTTACACCTGTCCTCCCCTCACTTTACACCCATCTTTCCCTCACCTTACACCCATTTTCCCATCACCTTGCACCTGTCCTTCCCTCACCTTACACCTGTCCTTCCCTCACCTTACACCTGTCCTTCCCTCACCTTACACCTGTCCTTCCCTCACCTTACACCTGTCCTTCCCTCACCTTACACCTGTCCTTCCCTCACCTTACACCTGTCCTTCCCTCACCTTACACCTGTCCTTCCCTCGCCTTACACGCGTCCTTCCCTCACCTTACACCTAACCTTCCCTCACCTTACACCTGTCCTCCCATCACCTTACACCTGTCCTCCCCTCACCTTACACTTGTCCTTCCCTCTCCTTACACCTGTCCTTCCCTCACCTTACACCTGTCCTTCTCTCACCTTACACCTGTCCTTCCCTCACCTTTCACCTGTCCTCCCCTCACCTTACACCTGTCCTTCCCTCACCTTACACCTGTCCTCCCCTCACCTTACGCCTGTCCTCCCCTCACCTTACACCTGTCCTTCCCTCACCTTCCAGGGTCCTTCTTTCTCCCTGCTCAGCCTCCATGTCAGTCTCCCTCTTCTGTCTCTAACACTGTCAACCATCCTCCCAAGCCAGGGGTTGTTGCACTACTCTACACACCCCTGGCCAGTCGTCTCTGTAAAGCTGGGGAGCTAAAAACTATACAATTATAGCAATTGACTTCGCCAGTTACTACTGCATTAGCCGTGGGAACAGCACAAATACCCACCCCAATTTAAAGCGAGTACACGATTGGTGGGAATCTCAATATAATGACCCATTCATGTCCTAAACATTGCATGTAACACAAGCAGCGTGTGCCTGAAATCAACCAAAATATATCACATGACTGCAGGCCAGCCACACTTCTCGTGGGCGATATCACTGGCTGTCGTTAAAAGAGGAATTTTAGAAAGTGACATGTCAGTGGTAGAAAAGAGCTGGTACCAACTGACTGTCAGTCAGCCACAGTGACCCCTGGTGTATGACAATTATATTGATTGTCGGCGCATATCATAGAAATATGCAGTTTTCATAAATTTCTAAAACAGTTGTGGTGAAGATCCATGTTACGTTTCTGTATCTGCGAAGTTTGCATTAGTGAAAATAAACAGTATAAAAACTTGGCACATACTTCACACATACAATTATTAACCATTGAGTGATAGTTGTTAATTGTTTAAACAACCTTTATGTAGCAGTCTGGCTAGACCTCACAGTGGCGTACGCCCACAGGTATGTGGTTGGTGGGGCCAGAACACAGTACTGGTACACAAAAATACGACATCTGACTTCTATAATAAAATGCATAATTTAGACTCAAAATGGCTGAGAGATGACAACATCATGTTAATAGGTAAGACAGTAGGTAACAGGGACACAAATTGAGGTCAATATAACCATGACATACTGATTAGACTTAACTGGAGAATCAGCAGGATCTATGTATTAGACATGCAGGAAATTTGTTCTGTTCCGTAAAGGTTTGGGGTTCTGTTAAGTAACGATACAAGATTTAACATGCTGGTTGGGACCAGTAGGTAATGTGGATATCTATTTCAGTTCAGTTAATATAGCTTAGTATATTACCAGAGATAGATTGGAGCCATCTAGAAGCTAACATAACCCAAGACCTTGTGGCCAAACAGAATTTCTTTCAAGGTAAAATCCAGCAGAATAGGCTTAACGTATGACAATTCAGTGTGGCAACCAAGACAGTATATAACATGGACATGTACCTGTATTGTGTTCTCACCTATATGTGGACAATAAAGGTTCATTGTTTCAGGACGAGACAAGACCAGATGCTGAGGACAGAGAACCGGTATCGGGCATATCACAGACGCGGTTTTATTCCAAATCGCCGCTTACCTTGACCTTGACCTAATAAGACTCTAATTAAGGAATGTACATGGGATGTTTATAGTAATTGTGAAGACAGGAGACTATTGCACATGTCGTGAAAAGTGTCAGACTAATAGGTAATGAATATTAATTATCGTGATTACTGATTAAATATATTATAGTTAGATACCAGAAATATGGCAGTTGGATGAAATTGTTCGTATTTGACATGACATGAACTACAGATATGACTGTTTCATGTATTTTATACAGAGACGTATTAAAATGAGTTAATGAAACACAAAAGACCTATCCAAAGCATGGTTTCAAAACAAAAGTTGCATGTATGATTGATAATATTTGGACAAATCTTGTTTGATCTACTTATGAGTTATGGGTGCCACATCAGTTTAATTACCGGGTTTGCATGGGTTGGTGGCAGGAAGGTACAACTCTGCCAGGGTGCTAGAGGCTACACATTGGTCCTGATTTTATAACACATATGTCATGTAAATCGTTCTCACACAAGTATCAGTTTCAAATACAAACATAATATTATATCAGTCAATGAGTAAATATTTTGAAATATTATGAAATGCTGCAGATATTTTTTATGTAGGTGTACACAATTAGTAGTCTGGTAGCTGGCAAAACTCAATCATATTAACCAATGAAAACGAAATAGATTTTAAATTGACATATATAATTTAAGGTCAAAAATATGGAATGAGTGGAGGCAATAATAATAATAATAATAATAATAACTTCTTATGCGCCAATATCCTCGAAAATCAAGCTCAGTGGCGCGACAAAAACAAGGGGTTAAGCAATTGCGTAAACGTAGAACAGTGCGTGAGTCGTTGATGGATGGACGAAGGTTCTAGGAAGCTAAGGAGGATAGGCAGCATTAAAGAGATATGTTTTTAGACGTCGGCGGAAGGAAACTATATTACCTTCCGACTTGACACTGACAGGAAGCGAATTCCACAGAGTTGGTGCAGCAACCGAGAAAGCTCGGGTCCCAGCTTTCGTCTTAACCCGAGGAATGTAAAGTGGGTTACTACTGGTTGAGCGTAGCTCTCTGGAATTCCTTGCTGGAGTTAGCATTGAGTTTAGATATGTTGGTTGTTTAGATGCGAGTGCTTGATAGGATATTGTGCAAATCTTGAAAATAATGCGATAATGCACAGGGAGCCAGTGCAATGATTTTAGAAGCGGCACCGAGCTAGAAAAACGAGGAGAACGGGTAACTACCCTTGCCAAGCAGTTCTGGACACGTTGAAGTCTTGCAATATCCTTGTTCGCAGTATTGTAAAGGAGGGAATTGCAGTAGTCAAGTCTGCTGCTTACTAGAGCTGTCGCGATGGTTTTAGCAACAGAAAGTGATAAAAATCTGCGAATACGACGAAGATCACGGATATGGTAGAAACAGCAATGGCATGTTTTTGATATGTGCTGTTTGAAATTGAAGCTTTCGTCAAAGTAATAGTAATTATTGATCAATACCTGTACAAACTATTACTGATCTAATCAGAGCCAGTCGAACTGCTTAAGCAATAACACAGAGACACAGTTTAATCGCTACATTTTAATGACTTACTAAATCTTACAGCTGTACCACATCAAGTTATGGCAGGTGTTCCATCACACACGTTGCCATGGAGACGACGATATCTCATAAAAAGAAGACAATAATTACATGCTAATTATATACATACGTACATGCAAGGCACATTTTCACAGTAGGCAGCAGCAACAACTAATAATACCAATATTTTAATTACACAAACACTAAATTAAACTACTAACTGACTACTAAATGAAAAAGTAAATATCTTCTACCTAGATGACTGATAGATAACATTTGTTCTTGTTCCGACATTCCAACATTATTTACATTGCTTGAGTGTAGCAATAACTCATATTTTAGGTGGCACATAGTCAAACATCTGAATTGTGTGATTAATAATGCATATACAATTAAATAGTGTATATGTAGGCAACTGTCTACTTAGCATGTTATATCCATTTTGGCATACCCTGTAAATCCTGGTTTCGGTTGTGCTGGCAAGTGACATGGATAAACTTATTTTTAATGTCCAATGCATTCATATTTTCTGAAAAACTCTACCACTGTCATATCAACCACATGGCAGCATAACAAATACATGTTAAGTAATTGTGGTGTTTAACATATTTTATGGATGTGCGTATTCCATGTTCACATCAACACATGCAATAAATAAATGGGATCTGTCAAAGTTTACAATTACATGTCACACAGTGTAATGGGTGGTTACAATTATGACTTAAGTACCGGTTACAGTTTACATGTCTGTGACCCTGGAATAAACCTCTGCACAGGGCACTAAGGGGCCTTTGAAGTGGTCATGTGACACTAATTCACTTGGGTTATTACACTGTCACAACCACGACTGACACAACCAGGATTGGGTAGAAACAGACAAGCAATGTTGCTGAAACATTGCTTGTTGTTGCAGGGTTACCTAAACCTCCTCTCTGTTCATAATGGGGCAGGGGTAGTTGAACCCCCTATCTGTCTACAAGGGGCAGGGGTAGTTGAACCCCCTCTCTGTCTACAAGGGGCAGGGGTAGTTGAACCCCCTCTCTGTCTAAATGAGGCAGGGGTAGTTGAACCCCCTATCTGTCTACAAGGGGCAGGGTAGTTGAACCCCCTCTCTGTCTACAAGGGGCGGGGGTAGTAGAACCCCCTCACTCTCTACAAGGGGTGGGGGTAGTTGAACCCCCTCTCTGTCTACATGAGGCAGGGGTAGTTGAACCCCCTATCTGTCTACAAGGGGCGGGGGTAGTTGAACCCCCTATCTGTCTACAAGGGGCGGGGGTAGTTGAACCCCCTCTCTGTCTACAAGGGGCGGGGGTAGTTGAACCCCCTATCTGTCTACAAGGGGCGGGGGTAGTTGAACCCCCTATCTGTCTACAAGGGGCGGGGGTAGTTGAACCCCCTCTCTGTCTACAAGGGGCGGGGGTAGTTGAACCCCCTAACTGTCTACAAGGGGCGGGGGTAGTTGAACCCCCTATCTGTCTACAAGGGGTGGGGGTAGTTGAACCCCCTATCTGTCTACAAGAGGTGGGGGTAGTTGAACCCCTATCTGTCTACAAGGGGCGGGGGTAGTTGAACCCCCTATCTGTCTACAAGGGGCGGGGGTAGTTGAACCCCCTCTCTGTCTACAAGGGGCGGGGGTAGTTGAACCTCCTCTCTGTCTACAAGGGGCGGGGGTAGTTGAAACCCCTATCTGTCTACAAGGGGCGGGGGTAGTTGAACCCCCTATCTGTCTACAAGGGGCGGGGGTAGTTGAACCCCCTATCTGTCTACAAGGGGCGGGGGTAGTTGAACCGGAGGCTTCAGTAACAAATCAAGTCTGCATTCACAGCACAAACACAATACACAAGCAAAACATATCTTGTGTCACAAATACAAATGCGGTAGAAAATGTTTTAAGTCCTAAAAAATCTTACAAAAGCTAACTTTAACAACTGCACAGTGACATTCGCAGGAAGAACCATTTGTGAAGCGATTCTAATGGAAAATACTGATAAATCTCTACATTATGACCACGATAAACTGTGCTTTCAAAGGTCACACCTGCGGGGCTGCGTTGATACAACCCAGCCCCGACTGCCCCCTACCACACCAACAACTCACACTGCTTACATCATCAATTAAGGGTCCACAGACCAACGTATCTCACAAAAGTGCACTGTCGTGATTTCTCACGACTCGATACATGATGCACTTCACTAGAATCCTACCGCCGATGCATTTCACTAACAGTAGCAAACAAAACCAACGACAAACAGCTGTTGTACAAATTATGTGGACACGATATGAGCAATACATTATCATTTTAAAGTGATTCTGGCCGACATCTTGGAGACGGGACAGACACCAAGCCTAGTTGATTGTGTACGTCTGCCTGTTACAGTACAGAACTTGTGTTATGACAATTACGTCAGATGTTACATCAGCGACACGTCACTGACAAATCCGCTAACGTACATAACAATATTACACCTAAAATAATACGCTACAAATGCACCAAGCATGCAAGCAATTAATTAACATTATAACCACATGTCGTAGAACCTTACTCATTATAATAATCATAAAACTAAGTCAGCGACACAATTGATAAGACATCAACAATGCTACCATTAATATGTGTCGTATACCTATATATGGCACATCAATGGATACGTATACATGTACAATACTATTTCGCTAATGTCAGATCATTTGTTGGTCTTAATCCTAGAAATATAAAAATATATATATATATCATTATTTCAAGGGCCAATTACATTTAATTTAGGTTTCATCTAGAATTTTCATTTTTAAATAAACATTAATAAATATCAACTTTCTAATGAGCATATGAAGTAAGAGCACCCAACAAACGTCAGGGTTTAAGAAATGACGACGTACTTAACTACTTTTGGCACGTTACTGTGACACTGTTGCCTCTTAATTTAGAGCAATATCATAACTAGAGATAAAGTGATAAAAGTACACTTCACCCTTCGTATTATCGCTCATCTTATTTGCATACAAATGAACTTATGACTTCTACTTCACCTGTACAAACGTGTTATCTTGGTTTTGATAATTTATCAGACACAATTGAACAGTTTAGATAATAACTGTAGTCTTTATACATGACACGTTGACACACTGCAAGTTACCTGACTGAATGATGAATGTAAATTAATTTGATGACTTCACAATAGCACAGCCTTCTACAAAACTCACTTTGTATCTGACCCCATTGACCCACCACAAAACAAAACATCAGTGAACATGTCTCATGTTAAAAAGTTTAGGTGAATCTTTCAAACGATCACTTCACCTCGCCTTGTGAATGTTTTATGTCACAACAATCACAAAGCGAGTTGATCTGATCATTTGAAAAATTTACCTACACTATTGATCACTATAGACATGTTCGTTGATGTTCTGTTTTGTGGTGGGTCAACGGGTTAAGTCATATACAAAGTCAGTTTTGTAGAAGACTTGACATACACAATACAGGCATACATACTAATAATGGTTTTATACGTTATGCAGAATCACAAAGATGACTTATGCTTAAAATGTATTGCACGTAAAATTGAACTCATTCACAGTTTCCATATACATCAGCGGTATAATTATAATTACATTAACTATTACATTAATTATAATTACAATAACTATTACATTAATTATAATTACATAAAATACATCAGTGATTAGCTCACATAAATTACTGCTTCTTGGCTGCGCAAGAAACACAAGTAAAAACTTGAGTGACACCATTTTACAAGCACAAATGTACACACTTAGCCATTAACAATTAATTACAGATTAAATAAAAGCTTGTTACAATGCACAAAGACAGGGTTTACACAGAACACTGCTGGTTTCAAACTAATTCCTGGGGGGGTCTCAAAAACAGCTTACAAATAATATTGATGAAATGCTCTAATGAAGCATTAATTTGACGTGTTAAGGTACTATGCCAATCATCCTACAACCTGTTGTGCAATCCAATAAAGTCTTTACAAATCTGAGGTAAAACTGGATTTAGGGGTGCAAATGTTGGTGGAAAAACCCCTCAGATCGGCTGGGGAGGGACATAAGAAGGTCAACCACTGCAATGACCTGACCAAAATATTTGGTGTTTCTCCCAAACACACCTTAAACAATGATATAGTAATTCTACCTAAAAAGGGGTTTAGATTTTTAAAAATCATTGAATTTGAAAAATAACACTGAAGTATACACAGAATAAAACGTGTATTTCTCCACTATCTATGTCAAAGGTGTGTGGGGCACAGTATAAACCAACCAGTACAGGGGGTAACTACATTCAGGGAGTGTTGGGGAAACCTACAAATATTGATCCCAAAATGCAAACTCCATAAAACCTTCCCAGACATTCCTCATAAGAAAGCTACCATCCTGCATATCAAATATAACACCTGCCACCCCGTCTCCTACAGAATGAACTTGGCCATCTGAAAATATTGAACAAGTCATATATATCTACTTAAAACTATGCCGACTTGCCTCGAACAGCGACGTATAAAATGTCATGCAATTACTAGATTCAGCTGTGACTGCGAAGAGCTTTCCTGCATTTCACTCTAAATAACATTTCCTCAGTGGGAACGGGAACAACTTTCCTAAGTGAGAATGTGGACAACTTCCCTCTAAAGATTCTGACAACGTTTCCCTGTGATATGACATACCCGGTACTTCTTTCCACAAGGACACTGATCAAGTTTCCTCTGTCACACTTTGCACAACTTTCCTTGGATGTGTGACATTATTCTGTGTGACATTGAATTACTTTTCTCTGCGACATTGAAAATCTTCCCATTGCGACATTTTGATCAACTTTCTGTTTTGATACAATGAACAACATTCCTCTGTGACACAGGAAATAACATTTGACTTGAGGAACAATATTTCTGTGACACAGGTGATAACATTTCTCTTTGATATGGGGAACAACATTTCTCTGTGACACGAGGACCAACATTCCTGAGTGACACAGTGAACTAGTGTCCCCTGACCGTGCTATTACACAATGTAACTCAACCCAAAGAACTCAGATACTCTGCACAATGAAACATTCAAATGTGTCACAATATCTGGCAATTTTCAACATTGGAAATGTTTACATAGTTGACCTTTCAACACAGCTGTCCCTAAATAACAGTACAATGCCAGAATACACGAACCTTCCAATGAAACTGGTCAGAAGGACAGAGGGAACAAACAGGGGAGAAATCCCAGTCTTCAGACAAAGTCCACCTGTCCACTCTTCCGCCCGTTGTCGCCGTCCTCTGTCGATATCGGTTCTAGATAATCGGACGACTCCAGTCGGATATTCATGTACATTGGTTCTCCTCCATCGAGGGGGAAGCGTTTCTTTGACGGTGGGTTGAGCAACAGTTCAAGTTGGTTGACCAGGTCAATGAAGCTTGGCCGCTTCTCCGGCCTCGCGTGCCAACACTCACACATGATCTTGTAGCTGTGGAGCAAACACAACACGTTATCTTGTAGCTGTCCAGCTAACACATCATCTTGTAGCTGTCAAGCTAATACGTTATCTTGTAGCTGTCAAGCTAACTCAACACATCTTGTAGTTGTGGAACAAACACAACACGTTATCTTGTAGCTTGTGGAACAAACACAACACGTTATCTTGTAGCTGTGTAAACAACACCCAACAAAAGTTATCTTGTAGCTGTCAAGCTAACTCAACACATCTTGTAGCTGTGGAACAAACGCAAAACATTATCTTGTAGTTGTGGAACAAACACAACACGTTATCTTGTAGCTGTGGAACAAACACAACACGTTATCTTGTAGCTGTGGAACAAACAACACGTTATCTTGTACCTGTGGAACAAACACAAAACATTATCTCGTAGCTGTGGAACAAACACAACACATTACCTTGTAGCTGTGGAACAAACACAACACGTTATCTTGTAGCTGTGGAACAAACACAACACATTATCTTGTAGCTGTGGAACAAACACAACACTTTACCTTGTAGCTGTGGAACAAACATAACACATTACCTTGTAGCTGTGCAACAAACATTTTATTATTTAACTGCCAAGCAACCACAATATGTTATCTTGTAGCTATCGCGCTAAAAAAACATGTTATCTTATGGCTGTGTAGCAAACACAATATGTTACCTTGTAGCGGTGGAGCAAAGACATGTTATCGTGTAGCTGTGGCGCAACCACAACATGTTACCCTGTAGCTGTCAAGCTAACACAACATGTTATCTTGTCGCTGTGGAGCAACCACAATATGTTACTTTGTAGCGGTGGCGCAACCACAACATGTTACCCTGTAGCTGTCAAGCTAACACAACATGTTATCTTGTCGCTGTGGAGCAACCACAACATGTTACCCTGTAGCTGTCAAGCTAACACAACATGTTATCTTGTAGCTGTGGAGCCAACACAACACATTATCTTGTCGCTGTGGAGCAAAGCCAACATGTTATTTTGTAGCTGTGGAGCAAATACAGCTTGTGTTAACAATCACACAAAATGATGTAATTCTGTGATTTCTAGGAAGCCTAGAAGAATTGCCCCCCCCCCCTCTACCACTCACATGCTGTCCGGGCAGTACTTGGGTTGCCTCAGCCTCTGTCCACTCGCCAGGTAGTTGCGGATGTCAAAGACGTCAACGTCTGGATACGGCGTCATACACCGGGTCATCAGTTCCCATAGCAACACGCCAAATGACCACTGGTGGGAGAGATAAATATGTGATCAGACTGGATGGTTGAAATCTGTATTATATTTATTTATTTTGCAGTCAATTTATAGTTTTTTGTGACTTTTATCTCTATCAGTGAATTTAATTATATATCCAGAAGAAGTTGAAGTGGTGGTCATTGTGCCCAGTGGTGTCACATACATTTACAACCATCCCATGACAATGATGACCGTGCCCAGGGGGCCCACACAAGAGAGTGACAACACTGCAGAATGACCAATGTGTCGCCACCTAGTGGCTGTATGATGAACTTTCCTGATATGGACCAAAAGAACACCGGAAAAAGGTAAATATATTGCAAACTAGAAATAGTCTGGTTCATATACTCTTTCTCTATAAATCCTCAATGATAGCATTAGAAATAACAAATTATCGGGCATAACATCCTGCACTGACTGCTGACTAGCTGCATAGTGTCCAGTGGTATGTGGGCTTGAAATAACTCCAGACAGTGACCACAAGAGACTGGTCAGTGGTGGACGTCAGTCTATATATTTATTGTAATTTGTTGAACAGTGATGGAATATTTTTACAAAACAAACAGTTGCTAAATCTTGTATTGTCCTGTAACTGGACAGGTTAATTTGAACTGCTACTGCATGATGAGACTGACCACCATAGGGAAAGACCATTACAAGTGGAGACTGACCACAAAGGGGACAGGCCTCAACAACAGCAGACTGACCACAAACGGAACAGACCACTGCAAGATGAGATTGACCACAAAGGGGACAGACCACTACAAGAAGAGACTGACCACGTCTGACTTGGTGGTGAAGATGAGGTCCTCGAGACTCTCCAGGGCCATCCACTTGATGGGCATCTTGCCCTTGTGCTCCCGACTGCTGTAGTACTCCTTCTGATAGAGACAGCGCGCCAGGCCAAAGTCTACCTTCACCGTCATCACATCGTCAATCCTACAACACATAGTTACATCACTGTCATCACATTATCAATCCTACAACACATAGTTACACCACTGTCATCACATTATCAATCCTGCAACACATAGTTACATCACTGTCATCACATTGTCAATCCTGCAACACATAGTTACATCACTGTCATCACATTGTCAATCCTACAACACATAGTTACATCACTGTCATCACATTATCAATCCTACAACACCTAGTTACACCACTGTCATCACATTATCAATCCTGCCCCAATTACATCACTGTCATCACATTGTCAATCCTGCAACACATAGTTACATCACTGTCATCACATTGTCAATCCTACAACACATAGTTACACCACTGTCATCACATTATCAATCCTACAACACATAGTTACACCACTGTCATCACATTATCAATCCTGCAACACATAGTTACATCACTGTCATCACATTTCAATCCCAACACATAGTTACATCACTGTCATCACATTTCAATCCTACAACACAATTACACCACTGTCATCACATTATCAATCCTCAACACATAGTTACACACTGTCATCACATTTCAATCCTCAACACATAGTTACACCCCTGTCATCACATTTCAATCCTGCAACACATAGTTACATCACTGTCATCACATTTCAATCCTACAACACTAGTTACACCCCTGTCATCACATTATCAATCCTCAACACTAGTTAACAGTCATCACATTGTCAATCCACAACACATAGTTACACCCCTGTCATCACATTATCAATCCTACAACACATAGTTACACCCCTGTCATCACATTTCAATCCTCAACACATAGTTACATCACTGTCATCACATTGTCAATCCTCAACCATAGTTACATCACTGTCATCACATTGTCAATCCTGCAACGCAAGTTACATCACTGTCATCACATTGTCAATCCTCAACACATAGTTACATCACTGTCATCACATGTCAATCCTAAAACACATAGTTACACACTGTCATCACATTTCAATCCTCCCCCAAAACCCCTAGTTACATCACTGTCATCACATGTCAATCCTACAACACATAGTTACATCACTGTCATCACATTGTCAATCCTCAACCATAGTTACATCACTGTCATCACATTGTCAATCCTCAACCATAACATCACTGTCATCACATTGTCAATCCTCAACACATAGTACATCACTGTCATCACATTGTCAATCCCAAAGCATAGTTACATCACTGTCATCACATTGTCAATCCTGAAACCCTAGTTACATCACTGTCATCACATTGTCAATCCTGCAACACATAGTTTCATCATGTCATCACATTGTCAATCCTTCCCCCCAAACCCCTAGTTACATCACTGTCATCACATGTCAATCCTCAACACATAGTTACATCACTGTCATCACATGTCAATCCTACAACCATAGTTACACACTGTCATCACATTTCAATCCTCAACATAGTTACACACTGTCATCACATTTCAATCCTGCAACACATAGTACATCACTGTCATCACATTGTCAATCCTCAACCATAGTTACACACTGTCATCACATTGTCAATCCTGCAACCAAGTTACATCACTGTCATCACATTGTCAATCCTACAACGCATAGTTACACCACTGTCATCACATTGTCAATCCTACAATGCATAGTTACATCACTGTCATCACATTGTCAATCCTGCAACGCATAGTTACATCACTGTCATCACATCGTCAATCCTACAACCATAGTTACACCCCTGTCATCACATTGTCAATCCTCAAGCATAGTTACATCACTGTCATCACATGTCAATCCTACAACCAAAGTTAACACTGTCATCACATGTCAATCCTCAACACAAAGTTTCATCACTGTCATCACATTGTCAATCCTCAACACATAGTTAAACACTGTCATCACATTGTCAATCCTCAACACATAGTTACATCACTGTCATCACATTGTCAATTCCCCTACCCCAAAACATCAACCACCCATAGTTACATCACTGTCATCACATCGTCAATCCTACAACACATAGTTACATCACTGTCATCACATTGTCAATCCTAAAAAAACCCATAGTTACATCACTGTCATCACATGTCAATCCTGCAAACCCTAGTTACATCACTGTCATCACATTGTCAATCCTCAACACATAGTTTCACCCCTGTCATCACATTTCAATCCTCAACCATAGTTACACCCCTGTCATCACATTTCAATCCTGCAACACATAGTTACATCACTGTCATCACATTGTCAATCCACAACCATAGTTACACCACTGTCATCACATTTCAATCCTACAAACCCTAGTTACACCCCTGTCATCACATTTCAATCCTCAACCATAGTTACATCACTGTCATCACATTGTCAATCCTCAACCATAGTTACACACTGTCATCACATTGTCAATCCTCAAGCAAGTTCATCACTGTCATCACATTTCAATCCTACAACACATAGTTACATCACTGTCATCACATCGTCAATCCTAAAAAACATAGTTACATCACTGTCATCACATTTTCAATCCTAAAAAAACACCCCTAGTTACATCACTGTCATCACATGTCAATCCTACAACACATAGTTACATCACTGTCATCACTTTCAATCCTCAAGAAGTTACATCATGATAATTTTAACCTCAACCAAATTCTCACCCCACATTTTCTTCAAAACCTTCATCATTTACACAGTCAATCCCGGCATGTTCCAAACCCCCATTGTCAACCGCCGTTTAGTCCACCAAGCCACATGCCCGCTTTGCAAACCCAAACCTCACCCCGTTCATCATGCACCATGTTCCTCAAAACCCTAGTTAAAAATCCCTCTTTGCAAATTAAAACCGTCATCACATTTCAAACCCGCAACCATGTTTCCCGCCCATTGTCAAGAAAAACTCAACTTACACGTTTGCCGCTGCTCCGTCACCTTGTCAATCCTGCAAAAATTTCATATGCATAAAGTCTCCACAACCCTGTTCACCATGTCTCACATTTCTCCACAACTGTTAAACCTGTCCACTTGTCAATCCCGCAACCTGTTAAAATTTTCATCCATCGTCAATCCTCCGCAAATTCCCACTGCACCATTGTCAACCGTGATAAATCCTGCCCCGTAAACCCCCCGTTCATACTGTATAATTCAAACCTAAAAACCGTTCATCCCTTATAATTGTCTCCCCAAAAACTGTTCATCACTGTCCCAGTCAATCCCCACATGTTCTACTTATACATTTAATCCCCCGCTTTTTATTCCCCTCTTCAAACCTGTTTCACTGCAACCGCAAATTCCACTTTAAACAATACATTGTCAATCCCCCCATACCCCTTTAATACTTATAATCTAAATTTAAAAAAATGTTCACACTGCATAATTGTCAATCCCCAACGCTGTTACATCACTTTATCAACAAACCTGCAACCTGTTACTCCTGTACCATTGTCAATCCCGAAAACCTCACTCCTGTATTTTTCATTTTCAAACCCAACATGTTAATCATTTATCACGCTCCTCAAACCTCCACCCGTTCATACGTCATCACATGTCAATCCTACAAACCCTGTTACATCACTGTCATCACATTCAATCCTCAACACATAGTTTCATCACTGTCATCACATTTCCCAAACCTCAACCATAGTTACATCACTGTCATCACATTGTCAATCCTGCAATGCATAGTTACATCACTGTCATCACATTGTCAATCCTGCAACACATAGCTACATCACTGTCATCACATTGTCAATCCTAACCATAGTTACATCACTGTCATCACATTGTCAATCCTGCAACGCATAGTTACATCACTGTCATCACATCGTCAATCCTACAACGCATAGTTACACCACTGTCATCACATTGTCAATCCTGCAATGCATAGTTACATCACTGTCATCACATCGTCAATCCTACAACACAAAGTTACATCACTGTCATCACATCGTCAATCCTACAACACAAAGTTACATCACTGTCATCACATTGTCAATCCTACAACACATAGTTACATCACTGTCATCACATTGTCAATCCTACAACACATAGTTACATCACTGTCATCACATTGTCAATCCTACAACGCTTAGTTACATCACTGTCATCACATCATCAATCCTACAACACATAGTTACATCACTGTCATCACATCGTCAATCCTACAACACATAGTTACATCACTGTCATCACATTGTCAATCCTACAACACATAGTTACATCACTGTCATCACATTGTCAATCCTGCAACGCATAGTTACATCACTGTCATCACATTGTCAATCCTCAACCAAGTTACATCACTGTCATCACATTGTCAATCCTCAACACATAGTACATCACCCTTTTCATCACATTGTCAATCCTCAACCATAGTTACATCACTGTCATCACATTGTCAATCCTAAAAAAACACCCCTAGTTACATCACCCTCCCCTTTAATCCTACAACACATAGTTACATCACTGTCATCACATCGTCAATCCTACAACACATAGTTACATCACTGTCATCACATTGTCAATCCTACAACGCATAGTTACATCACTGTCATCACATTGTCAATCCTGCAACACATAGTTACATCACTGTCATCACATTGTCAATCCTGCAACGCATAGTTACATCACTGTCATCACATTGTCAATCCTGCAACACATAGTTACATCACTGTCATCACATTGTCAATCCTGCAACACTGTTACATCACTGTTCCCTTGTCAAACCCACAACACATCACACCCTAGTTACATCACTGTCATCCATCTCAATCCCACAAACTAGTTACATCACTGTCATCACATGTCAATCCTACAACGCATAGTTACATCACTGTCATCACATTGTCAATCCTGCAACGCATAGTTACATCACTGTCATCACATTGTCAATCCTGCAACACATAGTTACATCACTGTCATCACATTGTCAATCCTGCAACGCATAGTTACATCACTGTCATCACATTGTCAATCCTACAACACATAGTTACATCACTGTCATCACATTGTCAATCCTACAACGCATAGTTACACCACTGTCATCACATTATCAATCCTAAACATAGTTACATCACTGTCATCCATTGTCAATCCCAACCCTAGTTACATCCCGTCATCACATTAATCCTACAACCCTAGTTACAACCCCGTCTCACATTGTCAATCCTGCAAAATAGTTAAACACTTCATCACATTCAATCCTCAACACAAAGTTACATCACTGTCATCACATTGTCAATCCTCAACCATAGTTACATCACTGTCATCACATTGTCAATCCTCAAACATAGTTACATCACTGTCATCACATTGTCAATCCTACAACGCTTTGTTACACCCCTGTCATCACATTTCCCAAACCTACAAGCATAGTTACACACTGTCATCACATTGTCAATCCTCAACACATAGTTACATCACTGTCATCACATTGTCAATCCTACAACCATAGTTACACATTTTCATCACATTGTCAATCCTCAAACCCTAGTTAATCATTTTCATCACATTGTCAATCCTAAAAAACACAAAGTTACATCACTGTCCACATCATCAATCCTACAACACATAGTTACATCACTGTCATCACATTCAATCCTACAAACATAGTTACATCACTGTCATCACATTCAATCCTACAACCTAGTTACATCACTGTCATCACATTTCAATCCTAAAAAAACACCCAAATTACATCACTGTCATCACATGTCAATCCTACAACACATAGTTACATCACTGTCATCACATTGTCAATCCTACAACATAGTTACATCATGTCATCACATTGTCAATCCTCAACCATAGTTACATCACTGTCATCCTTTCAACCTCAACCATAGTTTCATCACTGTCATACATCCCTTTTAATCCTCAACCATAGTTACATCACTGTCATCACATTTCAATCCTAAAAAAACACCCCTAGTTACATCACTGTCATCACATCGTCAATCCTACAACACATAGTTACATCACTGTCATCACATTGTCAATCCTACAACGCATAGTTACATCACTGTCATCACATTGTCAATCCTGCAACGCATAGTTACATCACTGTCATCACATTGTCAATCCTGCAACACATAGCTACATCACTGTCATCACATTGTCAATCCTACAACACATAGTTACATCACTGTCATCACATTGTCAATCCTGCAACACATAGTTACATCACTGTCATCACATTGTCAATCCTGCAACACATAGTTACATCACTGTCATCACATTGTCAATCCTACAACACATCACACCCATAGTTACATCACTGTCATCACATCGTCAATCCTACAACACATAGTTACATCACTGTCATCACATCATCAATCCTACAACACATCACACCCATAGTTACATCACTGTCATCACATCGTCAATCCTACAACACATAGTTACATCACTGTCATCACATCATCAATCCTACAACACATCACACCCATAGTTACATCACTGTCATCACATTCGTCAATCCTACAACACATAGTTACATCACTGTCATCACATCATCAATCCTACAACACATCACACCCATAGTTACATCACTGTCATCACATCGTCAATCCTACAACACATAGTTACATCACTGTCATCACATCATCAATCCTACAACACATCACACCCATAGTTACATCACTGTCATCACATCATCAATCCTACAACACATAGTTACATCACTGTCATCACATCGTCAATCCTACAACACATCACACCCATAGTTACATCATTGTCATCACATTGTCAATCCTACATCACTGTCATCACATTGTCAATCCTACAACACACCACACCCACAATTATTTCCTTTAAGAACTACTTTCTTTGCTAAGTACGTCATTTTTTTTAAGTAAAGAAAGTAACCTGCACCAATTACAAGATGTTTAAAATAACTGATTAGTTTTTTTAAAGAAAATTTTTTTAACTGAAGAAAAATTGTCTTAAAATATCTATCTATACTTTTTAATAGTTTTATTAAAGTCACATTTTGCTTTGATCGCTATATTGTCATAGTGATGAAGCCCTCAGAAACCCAGGGCATAAGAGGTTAAGAAGACATTCTTAAGTAAATAATAATACAGATAAATTTTCTTGGTTCTAGGAAACTAGTTAATAAAAACAGTTATATTGGCATTCATTGTGGTTTTATCAATGCAAATGTTGTCATAAAAGTGTTATAAAGATCAGGGTCGACATTTCATGTTGAAACAGTACATAACAGGTCTGGATCAAACTGTAAATATATAAGCTTTAGGGGGAAGTTTGGAAAGTCCCAAAAGATGAAGGGTTTGATCATCACTACACGTTAAAATAAATTGCTATAGTGGTGCCACCTTTTTGAGAGAAACATATTTTTCACCAATGCTAAATAAATAACTTTTCAAACTTTGAGGTGATCCCTTTGACAAGCGAGTGAGTGATGAGGGTGTGAGGTACTCACATGCAGTTCCTGGCAGCGAGGTCGCGGTGGATGAAGTTGAGGCTGGCGAGGTAGGCCATGCCCTCCGCCACCTGCTGGGCTAGACGGAGCAATTGACGCGCTGTGAAACTCTGCAACAAACACACAGCTCTTGCACGCTAACCTAACAATTGTTTGTTATTCTCTTGGCAATTATAGAGATTAAAAAAGCTACATAAAAACATCATCGATGTATTTCTGAAAAGTATGTTTACAAAAAGCATATTTTTTTAAAAGCTTGTTTATTTGTTAAAGTGTTAGCAAAATGGAAATGTCTCTTTATATGCACAGCTCAAGGCTCTTAAATTTAAGACAAGTAGTTTCAAATGAAAGGACATTATGTCAGCCTTAGCACACCATGAAGAATTATAATTTTAAATTTAAAATATTTTTCAGAACCAATTTCCGGTTGAATTCAACACAAATTGATTCAACATTGAAGCTATATTATCTGGGGGTCTCACAGAGGAACCAAACAGACCAGGAATTGTCAACAATTAACTTATCATTGCTAAAATGTATTTGTTCTGCTGGTTATATGGGAAATATTAATCTCCAAATGCCAAAGTTGGGACAACAGCCCCATAAAATATACCACCATCATTTGCTGGAGTTGCATTATAAACATGGTATTGAAAGATAAAATGTGACATGGATAACCAATTGTGTAGATTTGGCAAAACAACGGAAATGAGAAACTAATAAAAAATTGAAGGGAGTAGATGTTTGAGAGACAGAAGGGCAAGAACAAGGCAGGGGAAAAAGAAAGAAATTGAGGATCGGGGTTGTATTAAAACAGAAATATTACCATACTGTAATAACTACTTCCACTTTCATTACTGAATGTTGTCTAAAAACATTGGTCCAACATAATGTCATTCTGACCAATCCGACAACAGCTGTATGTCATGTGACCTCACCCGTGTCTTGTCCTTTACATAGCTGCGGAGGTCGCCGTTGGCCATATAAGGTAGAATGACCATGGGATTGCCACGTTCGTCGATGGACATTCCAAGCAGTCGGAGGATGTGAGGGTGGTTGAAGTCCTTCATGATGACACCCTCTGCCAGGAACGACTCAATCGCTTCCTGGTTGAAGTCGTTGCCTACAGGGTACAGGTGCTTTGTCATTGACTCAGACCTAGGCTACTGGCAGATTTCTGCTAGCATGTCACATGGGTTTAGTAATGTGGTAAAATCTGCATAGTAGTGTGTTGTGTTGTGTTGTGTCTGTGTTGTGTTGTGTTGTGTTGTGTTGTGTTGTGCTGTGTGTTGTGTTGTGTTGTGTGTGTGTGGTGTGGTGTGGTGTGGTGTGGTGTGGTGTGGTGTGGTGTGGTGTGGTGTGGTGTGGTGTGGTGTGGTGACTGAATGAAAGTTTATTTAACAACAATACAGTAATATACAACATATTATGGGAAAGATAATACAATACATAATGGTAAAGAGAATACAATATAACACAATTCCATGATTGGTGAGTTAAAGGGACATAGCAGAAGTCATGTGACTTGTAAAGCACTATATATTGCTACATTTACTTGTATATATTGCTATATTTGTGTATCATTATGTGAGGGTGATAATGGGTAATGTTTATGTAACCTCTCCCGTAGTACGAGACTAGATTTTAGTAACATTTTGGCCACTTTGACATTTATCATGTGACACCTCAGCCATGAGAGAGAGGGAAAACTAGACTCAAAATATAAACCATTATGAACTCAAATAATTTGTTATGAAAATCAATGTGTATCTATACAAACCAGGCCACAAATCACTCATGAAATGTTATGTAGTGTTGCCTTTGCTTTGCGACAAGTGTTAAGATGATGGTGTGAATATGAAAGTGAAACTGAAGAAATGAAACTGTACAAAAGGCATCCTCTCAATGTACCTTGCAGAGTTTTCACTGCAACTTTCACAGCAAAACCAAGTTCTGCATCTCGCATGCGGGCCACATAGACACAGCCAAAGTGACCTGTCAAACAAAAACAACAGTTAGATACTCAAATGACACCAGCTACCAATACCTTCAAACTTCAAACACAGCCTTTCTCTACAGCCCAATTACAACCAAGTTACAACACGGTCCTTATGTTTAGGGTGGCAGAAATATTAGTTGAAATGTTGGCTACACTTGATAGAGTAAATGACAACAGTAAATAATATAAATGACTGTATCTATAATAGAATTATGATTGTCCAACTGTTGGCACTTGTGCCATTACAAGTCTAGCAGTAATGTTATTGTTACGGTTGTGATAATACCTGTATTGATTAACCTCAAGGTAGACTACAACTTTCAAGGTAATTATTCACCAGCGCATAAATGCAATATTTCACCATAACCATTCTAAAATGAGTAATAATTATGTAATTATTTGTCTTATAATATATAAAATATATAACCTGATCTATGTAGCAATTCACTAAACATCATACTTCATAATAAATTTCACCTAAACAAACTATTGTTTAGGAAAATGTACCTTTTCCAATGACATCACCAATCTCCAGTCTCTCTCGGGGCACCAGGACCTCCTGAATGGTGCGCTTTAGAATCGTGTCATGAATGCCATCAAGCACGGCGCTGAGACAGGCTGCGGCAGACACAGGTAAACATGTGTACACAGACATCTACACCTGGACGCTGACAGTTACATAGTTACACGTCACCAACACAGGTGTATGGACAGTTACAGAGTTACGTGTACAGGTACCCCCTTGGTAGTTACATTTAACAGGATTTTTCATAACTGTAATATTCACAGAGATTTATTTATACATACATAGGAATATTTACAGTCATAGACACCTACACAGTGACAGTGACAGAGTCAGAAAGACACAGCCATAGAGACGGTTAGATTAGATTAACCTGGACAATTTAGATTAGATACTACACGCAACATTGGAAATTATATATACGACATTTTACTAATGTTGTATTTTTATGCATTTCAGAGCAGTATTATATTCCAGATGTATGGCAGTTTACAAATACAATCACTATCATTAAATATTTCACAACCGCCAACAGTGGATTTTTTTAACAAACCCTTCACCAAATGTCATAGGTTAAACGTTGACGTTAATCAACCTACAAGTGACACATCCAAACCGAGACTGACCATTGCTGTTGGCTTGACCGTCGTTGCCTTCACTCCCTGCCTGGTCCTCATCTGACCTCAGTGGCACCATTTCATGAGACTGACCGTTGCGCTCAGCGTTGGCCGCGTTGTCCTGCTGGTACCGGTACATCGGCCGCAGACTGCCCTCTGCGTCCGGCATCAGCTTGACCATTGGCTTCTTGTGCGTTTGTGAGTAGTGACGTCGGAGGCAGATGAAGAGGAGGAAGAGGAGGATGACGATGAGGGGAAGGGAGACACCAAGGGCAATTCCTAGGATGAGGAGCATGGGCAGGGAGCCGCTGTCATCTATGTAGTGCAGGAAGCCAATGTCAGCCCGGAAGTTGCCCAAAGTCACCTGTTTGGGACAAACACGCTCAAGGTCAGTGAACTGGACACAGCTTCTGGCTGTTGTAAACCTTACAGCCACACAATCTGGTTGTTTCGTTTTTATAAAATTATGTTATGTTATGTTATGTTATTAATAATATATATATATATATATATATATATATATATATATATATATATATATATATATATACATGAATATATACCAGGGTATATATAATATATATATATACATGAATATATATATATGAATATACTTATATATACATATATATATGTATATATATATATATATATATATATATATATACAAACATGCATAATGTCTGCATGTACACAAGCTCACATGCACACACAATATTATTACATAGTAATAAAAAAATTATTCTTAATTAACCACAGTCACAAAACATTCATTTACAATGCTGCTATCTGATGAATTTAATTATCTCAGGTACAGGAAAGGCCCGCCAGAAAATCATAGTATCTTAAAAAATTTATATTGTTACTGATGTGTGTGTGTGTGTGTGTGTGTGTGTGTGTGTGTGTGTCTGTGCGTGTGCGTGTGTGTGTGTGTGCGCGTGTGCGTGTGTGTCTGTGCATGTGTGCGTGTGTGTGTGTCTGTGCGTGCGTGTGTGTGTGTGTGTCTGTGCCTGCGTGCGTGTGTGTGTGTGTGTGTGATGTATAACAGCAGAAGAATTACACTTACAATACAGAAAAGGTAGAATGTTGATATGTTGAATCAGGACATTCAAATTTGACATAGTGAACCAAAATATAAAATAACATAAAGCATCACCAACCACTCACTGAATGTATGGCATATCACTCGCTCGCTCGCTCACTCGCTCACTCACTCACTCTTGCAACCAATTAATTACTCATTCTAGCAATAATGCATAAAACAGAATGTCCCTCCTCCTCACCACAACTGCGGCCTTCCTGTCTTCACCCAGGTGTAGTGGTTGCCGTGGGGGCACACACAGGATCTGGTTGGTCTGGAAGGCCGTCACATTACACGGGGAGCTGCCCACCAGGATGTGGAAGGTCTGGGGGAAGTGACCCAGCACATTCAGGTGCTCTCCCTGTCAACACACATCAACGGACTACTGAATGACTGTCATGAACACACCAAACGACCACTGAAAGCTTTGTTACAAACACACCATAGGACCACTGAAAGCTTTCTTACAGACACAACATAGGACCACTGAAAGCTTTCTTACAAACACACCAAAGGACCACTGAAAGCTTTCTTACAAACACAACATAGGACCACTGAAAGCTTTGTTACAAACACACCGAAGGACCACTGAAAGCTTTCTTACAGACACACCATAGGACCACTGAAAGTTTTGTTACAAACACACCATAGGACCACTGAAAGCTTTGTTACAAACACACTGTAGGACCACTGAAAGCTTTGTTACAAATACACTGTAGGACCACAGAAAGCTTTGTTACAAACATACCATAGGACCACTGAAAGCTTTGTTACAAACACACTGTAGACCACTGAAAGCTTTGTTACAAACACACCATAGAACCACTGAAAGCTTTGTTACAAACACACTGTATGACCACTGAAAGCTTTGTTACAAATACACTGTAGGACCACAGAAAGCTTTGTTACAAACACACGGTAGGACCACTGAAAGCTTTGCTACAAACACACCATAGGACCACTGAAAGTTTTGTTACAAACACACCATAGGACCACTGAAAGCTTTGTTACAAACACACCATAGGACCATTAAACATCCTGGCATGGACACACCATAGGTTTTTGAGTCTGTCACATGTCAAAGGATCACCACAAGCCTGTCACAAACATGTCAAAGGATCATTGCAAACCTGTCACAAACATGTCAAAGGATTATTGCAAGCCTGTCACAAACAAGTCAAAGGATCACCACAACCTGTCACAAACATGTCAAAGGATCATTGCAAACCTGTCACAAACATGTCAAAGGATTATTGCAAGCCTGTCACAAACATGTCAAAGGATTATTGCAAGCCTGTCACAAACATGTCAAAGGATCACCACAAGCCTGTCACAAACATGTCAAAGGATCACCACAAGCCTGTCACAAACATCTCAAAGAATCATTGCAAGCCTGTCAAAGGATCATTGTAAGTCCTATCATAAATATATTGAAGGGTCATTGAAAGCCATGTCACAGACATGTCAAAAGACCATTGTAATTATGTCACAAATGCAGTTGGGATCATTGAAAACATTGTCACAAACCTATGAAATGACCACTAAAAGCTTTGTCATAAACAACACATCAAAGGTTCATAGAAACTCCTGTCACACGCCTTAATGCACGCCTTAATGCAAATGTACTAGTGTACCATCAAAATCGTTGTCACAAACATACAAAAGGACTGTTGAAAGCCCTATCACAAACACACCAAAGGACCACTGAAAGCACTCCAGACACACTGTAAATAGCAGGTTATGTATCAGCAGCCCCATAAATCAGTTTCAGTTTAAATTATATTATACACACAGCACCATCAGATTGATTCACCACTATGCTTTGGTGCCATCTTGTGCATTTGGGGTATTGACAAAAAAGTCACAACATACAACTGAACAACCAACATTCTGTCAAGCTAAATCAGAATTTTTTCAAACACTAAAAAAACACAACAACATGACTTAGAAGATGTGTGATGATACAAAATGACATTGGAGGACATAATGACATGTGATGACACACAATGATATGATGACACAAAATGAGACATAACGACATATGACGATACATATAAACACATGACGACACATAAAGATGTGATGACACATAAACACAACATACAGATGTCACAGATGACACGTGACATACAATGACACAGATGACACTCCTCACTGACGCCACTCACCCGAATGACAAGGCCCTCAGGGTCGTACTCCCTCACCCCTCCCTCCTCGGGGAATGGGTCAGCCACGGGATTGGGAAGTAGCCTCATTTTGCCAATGTCAGGCTGTGACTTGCTGATGTCTTCTAGTGCCTTTACCCCGTCCATGAGGAAGCCAAACCTGACGTACAGGACACTGCGCTGTCTGATACCCAGGGGCGGCATTAGACACTGCATCTCTGTAGATGTCACCACTGTGCAGACCTGTAACACATGTACACATCTCACTTTGTGAATTTACAATGTAAATGTTGTTTTACTGTGAAGATGTTTCTTGTTATTCCTTCTGAAAAATCTGAGAAAACATATTTTAGATGTTTTGACAACTAGAAATACTACATGATTCCTTGTAACTTACCCTGTCATTGCCTGCTAACTTTACACGTTGATGGGATTTCCTGGTTGGTAACTTACCATGTAAATATGATCTCCAGATAACACACACATACATGATCTTGTAGGAATTTGCCATAGATGTGAGACTAACATATAGACAGGATATGCTGCTAATTTACCATATACTCTATAGACGGGATCTGAGGCTAACTTACCATATACTCTATAGATGGAATCTGCTGCTAACTTACCACATACTCTATAGACAGGATCTACTGCTAACTTACCATATACTCTATAGATGGGATCTACTGCTAACTTACCATATACTCTATAGATGGGATCTACTGCTAACTTACCATATACTCTATAGATGGAATCTGCTGCTAACTTACCATACACTCTATAGACGGGATCTGATGCTAACTTACCATATACTCTATAGATGGAATCTGCTGCTAACTTACCATATACTCTACAGACGGGATCTGCTGCTAACTTACCATAAACTCTATAGACGGGATCTGATGCTAACTTACCACATAGACGTCACTGGGCACACCCACATCCTCTCCTGGTAGGTGTAACACCAACTTTGGCTCGGCTACAGAGTCAAGGTGAGTCCCACGTACAGTCAGACGGATACCTCCCCTGTAGCACCACACACTCTATTGTAATCACACAATCTCAGGCTGGCACACAGACAACTGTTGTCTATACACATGGAAAGTTATCTTCAATGTGCCTAAATGTTGGTAAGTTCTTCATTAATTAATTATAAATTAACCACAACGCATAAAATGTTAGCCAGTCTACAAAACATCCAAACTCACTTTTAAATGACTTCCTTTGGATTCACTGAAATGATGATTGGATCAGCAGTGTATTCGACCTTCATGTCAACATAGTTCTTGTCAACATAGTTCTTGTCAACATGGAACGTTATTTTCAACACGTCTAAATGTTGACAAGTTCCACCAGAGGCATCATTAATTAATTATAAATTAACTATAACACAGAAAATGTTAGCCAGTCTACATAACAAACAAACTCACTTAAAAATGGCTTCTTTTGGCTTCACTGAAATAATGGTTGGATCAGCAATGTATTCAAACTTCTTGTCGCCAAAGTGACACTCCTGGTAGTCAATAGCAACATGTACACTCGCCATCCCTGGCTGTGGCTGTTTCGTTGTGTTGAAGATGAGGCATGTCCCATTGCGACTGGACACAGCAAGAACATTGATTCAGTGACAGCAAGACCTCACGTACAGCCGATGTCATTCTGTTTAGTCTAATACGAAAAGTCACATAAATCGATAAACTTATTCTAGAAATACATAAATATCTTCAAGTAAAACCTACAAAATAATATGCAATGGTGATATATTAAAATAAAAATATTACACACTAAATATAGCAATACATCCATTATGTGAAGACATAAGAACTCTGTGCAGGTTCACTAGAATCACCAACTCTGTTCACTGGATTAGACTTCCCATTGAGAGACTTGGACCAAAAAGGTGATGTCTTTGACAGGGAATCAGCCGGTACCAAGTTTGCAAGTAGACTACAGTTGGCAACTATCAGAATGCACTGCATATGAAAGCAAAACTCTAGTAGCATATCACGCCACCAATGTATGTCCACTCCGCAGTATTCCAAATATGGACACTGACACCCCTCGATGACAGAAATGTAACGTTGATAGACCTAAAAAGACTAAAATAGATACCTGATGAACTGTACAACGGAGGTGTTCTGTATGAGCACGGTGGCGCTGGTGCCTACATCCAGATGCTCCCCCCTCACTGTCACTTGTGTTCCCCCAGACAATGGACCTTTCTTTGGGTCGAAGTCAGTCACCTTTGGAATCTAACAACACAAAGTCACGACATACCAAACTGTAACGGTGTAATACTATTTTTATTTAATGTTTTCTTTAATTATTGCTAGTAATCACACACAGTACATTGAACTTATCATGTACACTGAAACTGATCGATTTCAACAATAACTAGTAAAGTTAATCAGCAGGGCACTCGTACTCGTAATACTGTTTTTGTTCTACTTCATTTGGTAATTTGACTTAATTAGTCATCTAACATCAACAACCATCAATCAGACCAACTGCAAACTCAATTATGAATTGTTTCAATGGCTGTTTGATGACTTCATCCATTAATTGTCAGTTGGAAGAGATTCCCGGGCTATCTGCTATTCCAATGACACAACCACAGCATTAGTCATGAAATTTTCGCAGATGTAAGTCTACATCCAATCTGTTACTTACGACATAGTGGAAGTGTTGCACAGACTCTGCCTTGTAGGTTTCGTTCACAACAACCTTCACACCACCTGCATGCACGTCACCTGACTCAGACGTCACACAGCCATCATCAGACGTCACACATGCAGCTGCAGACGTCACACATGTGAAGCTGAAATGAAAGTAGCATTATAAATTGTCTGGTGTTGCGATTTAGGCAAAAGGAAATATTTGGATATTATATTTTCTAAGAATACAATCATGAAATAACACAAGATTGCAAATAATTACAAACTTATGTTTCAGAAGTAAACTTGTTTTAGTTACAAAGCTCACCATGAGAAAATATGACCAAAAATACTGACCTTAATATCTTGGCAGTGTTAATTGCATTGTACAAACTGTACACAGATCATCAATCTCACAATAATTTTTTCCTAAAACTAAGCTTAGCCTCTTGGTATCTGTCCCAAACACCTGGAACTAAAAACTTCATTATATTAACATTTTTTTTAAACTACAGTCACACCTCGCTATAACACGCCTCGTTATAACGCGAATTTGATATAACACAGTCAGTCGTGGACCCCAAATTTCTGCCGCAAGGGTGGAAATGGGTGCTACAACTAACAATAACGCTGTAATTAACTGTCACTATTTTTTAAGCACTCATGTTTGTCTTGTACAGGTGTTTCTAGAAACAATTTAATGATATTAAGAAATTTAACACAGAAGTACAACTGCATTGCTGAGTTCGTTGTTTGTTGTGCCCCCCCCCCCCCCCCCCCCCCCCCCCCTTTGGCCGTTTTTCCCGATTATTGTGTCACTGCCTTGTTTGTGTGTGTTTGTTGTGTCCTGTTTAAGTGAATTCCTTTGATTTGTTGTGCTAATTTGTTGTGCATTGTTTGTTTGTGCTGATATCAATCGCATTTGTCGCCTTTGCCGTCTTGTAAATGGCAATTAAATTGCTTACGAATCGGGCGGCGACGAACAATAATTATGATAAACATTTACTTGTGCGCAAATATACAAATTCGTCAACTGCGTATAAACCGCAGTAGCCTCGAACCACCACGGTAAATTGCATTATAAATAGGCACGGTAAATGTGCAATCTAAATTTAAATTTTGGGATTGATTGAAAGATGAAATCAAGCCAATAATGAGCGCAACTAATATAGGTATTAATATTTGACTGACTTCAGCAACATGTAAATTAATTTGTGCGTTTCGGCTACTGAGTTCAAGGTTATTTTAGACCGAGACAGCAGTACTGTATTATCGCTCCGCCTCAGTTCGCATCGCCAGACGAGGCATGTTGGCTCTGAATTTATTTCAAAACTGTACACCATTCGCAAGATTTACTTAGTTCAACATTCGATAGTGTATATTATTTTAATGTAATACACATCTACGTTGGTTGTCAAAGTCAATTAGTTTTACAAATCATGCATAGACTGCGCAACCAGCACATTGGCTTCGGTTGCTGTTGTGGCGTTTTGGGGATGGTGGCGCCCCTGGCAGAATATATGTATAACGCGCCTCGTTTATAACGCGGTTCCATTTCATGGACCCCAACTACCACGTTATAGCGAGGCGCGACTGTATAGTTACATTCAACAAAAACTTAAAACAATTTTTTTAGGAAATCGCATTTTCCCCTTTAAATCTTCAGAGATCCCTCTCATAAATAAATGTTGCATGACGCAACAACTTTTCATGCAGAAGGTCCTGATGTGAATTTTTACTAGCATATTCAAGAAATATAAGACAAACCTCATCGAAGCCACATAGTTTTCTTGGCGAACTTCACAGGGGACACCAGCAACTGTGACACCTCCAACAAGGTCTTCTACAACCTTGCCCAGATTGGTTCCATTCACCGTGATTGTTGTGCCTCCGAGGATTGGCCCCGACATGGGTGAGAACTGAAGAGGACATGTCGCAATGTGTTAAGTCATCATCTAACACAGTTTATACATCAAACTGGTCATGTCACAAGTAGCCACTATTGACTACAGTTTACAGCAGCATGTGTGAGGGTGAGTGTTAATGAGTGTTGTACTCTTAAGTGTCTTTGAATAGTTTTTATATCCAGAAACGTGATGCTATTTCTGAAATGTGTTTATAAGAAATCACCTATGTTAGATAAAGTGATGATGTCGCAGTTTTTACATCCGGTTGTTTCTGGGTAATGTGGGAAACAACTTAAAATATGTAATATTATGTTAGCACACATGCATGCTTGTACAACACACACACACACACAAGCACACACACACACAAGCACACACACAAGCACACACACAAGCACACACACCCCCACATAAATGCACACACAAGCGTAACCACACACACAAACACACACACACAAAGATAATCATATCATATGCCACAATGCCAGGTTCTCCCAAGGATACAGTTCCCATGCTCATACTGACCACGGTGATCTCTGGGTTTGGACAGATGCGTGATTGGTCAAGCCAGCCAGTAGGACAGCGGTTCTTGAGACTGCAGTGGTCAACACACCAGCCACAGTGGTAGCGGGACTCAATGACGAGACACTGACCACAAGTATCCTCCATCTCATCACACTTGTAGATCTCAACTGTAAACATACACATCACACTTGTGGATCTCAACTCTAAATACATGCATCACACTTGTAGATCTCAACTGTAAATACATGCATCACACTTCTAGATCTCAACTGTAAGCACACGCATCACACTTGTGGATCTCAACTGTAAATACATGCATCACACTTGTAGATCTCAACTGTAAATACATGCATCACACTTGTAGATCTCAACTGTAAATACGTGCATCACACTTGTAGATCTCAACTGTAAATACATGCATCACATTTGTAGATCTCAACTGTAAATACATGCATCACACTTGTAGATCTCAACTGTAAATACATGCATCACACTTGTAGATCTCAACTGTAAAACATACATGCATCAACACTTGTAGATCTCAACTGTAAATACATGCATCACACTTGTAGATCTCAACTGTAAATACATGCATCACACTTGTAGATCTCAACTGTAAATACATGCATCACACTTGTAGATCTCAACTGTAAATACATGCATCACACTTGTAGATCTCAACTGTAAATACATGCATCACACTTGTAGATCTCAACTGTAAATACATGCATCACACTTGTAGATCTCAACTGTAAATACATGCATCACACTTGTAGATCTCAACTGTAAATACATGCATCACACTTGTAGATCTCAACTGTAAATACATGCATCACACTTGTAGATCTCAACTGTAAATACATGCATCACACTTGTAGATCTCAACTGTAAATACATGCATCACACTTGTAGATCTCAACTGTAAATACATGCATCACACTTGTAGATCTCAACTGTAAATACATGCATCACACTTGTAGATCTCAACTGTAAATACATGCATCACACTTGTAGATCTCAACTGTAAATACATGCATCACACTTGTAGATCTCAACTGTAAATACATGCATCACACTTGTAGATCTCAACTGTAAATACATGCATCACACTTGTAGATCTCAACTGTAAACATACGCATCACACTTGTAGATCTCAACTGTAAATACATGCATCACACTTGTAGATCTCAACTGTAAATACATGCATCACACTTGTAGATCTCAACTGTAAATACATGCATCACACTTGTAGATCTCAACTGTAAATACGTGCATCACACTTGTAGATCTCAACTGTAAATACATGCATCACACTTGTAGATCTCAACTGTAAATACATGCATCACACTTGTAGATCTCAACTGTAAATACATGCATCACACTTGTAGATCTCAACTGTAAATACATGCATCACACTTGTAGATCTCAACTGTAAATACATGCATCACACTTGTAGATCTCAACTGTAAATAGTGCATCACACTTGTAGATCTCAACTGTAAATACATGCATCACACTTGTAGATCTCAACTGTAAACATACGCATCACACTTGTAGATCTCAACTGTAAATACATGCATCACACTTGTAGATCTCAACTGTAAATACATGCATCACACTTGTAGATCTCAACTGTAAATACATGCATCACACTTGTAGATCTCAACTGTAAATACATGCATCACACTTGTAGATCTCAACTGTAAATACATGCATCACACTTGTAGATCTCAACTGTAAATACATGCATCACACTTGTAGATCTCAACTGTAAACACACGCATCACACTTGTAGATCTCAACTGTAAATACGTGCATCACACTTGTAGATCTCAACTGTAAATACGTGCATCACACTTGTAGATCTCAACTGTAAATACATGCATCACACTTGTAGATCTCAACTGTAAATACATGCATCACACTTGTAGATCTCAACTGTAAATACTGCATCACACTTGTAGATCTCAACTGTAAATACATGCATCACACTTGTAGATCTCAACTGTAACATACTGCATCACACTTGTAGATCTCAACTGTAACAAGCATACACACTTGTAGATCTCAACTGTAAACATGCATCACACTTGTAGATCTCAACTGTAAATACAGCATCACACTTGTAGATCTCAACTGTAAATCATGCATCACACTTGTAGTCTCAACTGTAAAACGTGCATACACTTGTAGATCTCAACTGTAAAACTGCATCACATTGTAGATCTCAACTGTAATACTGCATCACACTTGTAGATCTCAACTGTAAACATGCATCACACTTGTGATCTCAACTGTAAATACATGCATCACACTTGTAGATCTCAACTGTAAATACATGCATCACACTTGTAGATCTCAACTGTAAATACATGCATCACACTTGTAGATCTCAACTGTAAGCACACGCATCACACTTGTAGATCTCAACTGTAAATACATGCATCACACTTGTAGATCTCAACTGTAAATACATGCATCACACTTGTAGATCTCAACTGTAAATACATGCATCACACTTGTAGATCTCAACTGTAAATACATGCATCACACTTGTAGATCTCAACTGTAAATACATGCATCACACTTGTAGATCTCAACTGTAAATACTGCATCACACTTGTAGATCTCAACTGTAAATACATGCATCACACTTGTAGATCTCAACTGTAAATACATGCATCACACTTGTAGATCTCAACTGTAAATACATGCATCACACTTGTAGATCTCAACTTAAATACATGCATCACACTTGTAGATCTCAACTGTAAATACATGCATCACATTGTAGATCTCAACTGTAAATACATGCATCACACTTGTAGATCTCAACTTAAATACATGCATCACACTTGTAGATCTCAACTGTAAATACATGCATCTTTACAACTGACATCACACTTGTAGATCTCAACTGTAAAACACATCACACTTGTAGATCTCACTGTAAATCAAGCATACACTTGTAGATCTCTGTAAACATGCATCACATTATCCAACGATAGCATCACACTTGTAGATCTACTTAAATCATGCATCACACTTGTAGATCAACTGTAAAACATGCATCACACTTGTAGATCTCAACTGTAAATACATGCATCACACTTGTAGATCTCAACTGTAAAACAGATCACATTTGATTTTAAACATGCATCACACTTGTAGATCTCAACTGTAAATATCATCACACTTGTGATCTCACGTAACATACACACTTGTAGATCTCAACTGTAATACGCATCACACTTTGATCTCAACTGTTGATCACACTTGTAGATCTCAACTGTAAAACTCATACACTTGTAGCACGAAATAATGCATACACTTGTGTCTTGTAACATACGCATCAACTTGTAATCTCAATAAATACGTGCATCACACTTGTAGATCTCAACTGAAATACAGCAACACGACAACTGTAAATCATCCTACACTTGTAGATTATAAAACTGCCCTTGAGACTATGTAACGATACACTTGTAGATTCAACTGTAAATATGCATCACATTAGATTCAACTGTAAATACATGCATCACACTTGTAGATCTCAACGTGCATACTTGTAGACACACATGCATCACACTTGTAGATCTCAACTGTACATACTGCATAACACTTGTAGATCTCAACTGTAAACACACGCATCACACTTGTAGATCTCAACTGTAAACATACATCATCACACTTGTAGATCTCAACTGTAAATACATGCATCACACTTGTAGATCTCAACTGTAAACACATGCATCACACTGGTAGATCTCAACTGTAAACACACACAGTACACACATCACACTGGTAGATTGCAACTGTAAACACACACAGTACACACATCACATGGTAGATCTACACGGCTGTCTCTACCTCCATATGTACTGACCGTGTGTCTTGTTAGGACTGTCTAGTGACTTATTATCTCCCCACAACACGTCGACAGCCACCATCTTGAATGGCTTATTCTCTTCAAAGTTGAACTAAAGGCAAAACCACACGAACGCATCAAAGATCTATCTCCTACAACTTCTGTAGAATATTCCTGCCAAATATGAACAGTACTTTTCTGGTATTTACAACTGTAAATGGTTGGGTTTCTGGTCACAATTAGTTATTACACTGTTGATACTACAGTATTCCCTCCCTTTTCACCAGACCCTCTGCCAAGTGGACACCTGCTATGTCAGGACACAATCTCAATGTACAGATTGTTCTACCATATTAACATCCCTTTGATGAGGGGACACCTGGTGGACGCGGACAGCAGACAAGATAATTTGGTTTTAGTCCATACTAAAGCGGACAAGCTTTAATAAAAAAATTGTACATGTTCAAAAATACTTTGTGCTTTTAAATGCAGGAGAGTTAATTTTCACTTTTAAGAAGTATAACATTTGAAGAATGAAGAATTTCACAAATCTAGGTTTTACACTTCCTATTTCACAATTCTTACTCAACACTTTCTTATGATCATTTACATGTCTGACACTACTGTACTTTACTGTTAGCTGTGGCTTATTTACAAGCAGTGATTTGCTGTTCATCGACTGATAAAAAATATAAAATATTTAATAAAACAATAGTACGCTAGATTTCATGAAACGAAACCCAGACAGCCTACATAGGGTCACAATGTTAAATCACGCATAAATAGTCAGATAGTGGTACACTCGGCAGTATCTTGGTATTGGTCGCTGTGTTGGTGGCTGGGTTTGGTGCACTCCAAGTACAGGTTGTTTACTGTTTATTCAAGGAACGACACGGCCACATGTATAGACATGATTATGTTTGTTTATTATGAGCAAAAATAGTGTATGAGCCTTTTTGGCACACTGTAATAATTAAGCGAAAGAAATGTGGACTCTGCAACCTGATGCCAGGCCTGTGACTTGAACCCACACTAGTCTCCTGAACTTCAGACTGCTAGAGCCCACATTTCAACACATCACTAGAGGTATTCCTAGAACAACTGAAAGGAATGAAACGTAATCACGCAATTATGTTATGTGTTATTTCAATGCCAATATGATTAACTAAAAAATGTTATTTGAACAGCAGGCAACCTGCTGTCATAAACACCAAGTCTACAGTTATAATAACCCAAATGTGGGAGTAGTTCACCATTGGTCATTCTGTGAACCACATGACTGGTCACTCACCTCTACGGCCTGACATGTGACATGGGTGGACTCAGGATTGACCGGTTGTGACACATTTGCGGACACAACCAGTCCCCCTCCAAGAGCAAATCGACACTTCAAGTTCTTAGCATACTGCTCCTAGAAATACATAAAAATAGAATGAATCATTCACGGCATTCAAATATAAAATATATTTACAGAAATGTTAAACATTTTGTAATAATGTGATTATTGTATATCATGTTATCTGTTTAAAGCATTCTATTCTTCATCTCTTTTGAATTCAATGATTTTATTGACATTTTATAAATTTTCCTTCAGATATATACATTGGATGCTAATAATAAGATTAGTAAAAGACACTCAAGAAGTAAAACAAAAACATCAGCGCAGCACTGAAATGTGGCAAAATGCATCAAAATTAGTACTAAAAAAGAAACAAGTAAAATAAACAGGTAATAAATAAATAAAAACAAATAAATTATCCACACATCACATAATATGTTCCGTTCTTTTACCAACACCTAGTAAACCGTCCTGTGAAACATTCAGCCATATAAAATGATTTAAGCACCTAATTCGCCACTTCCTTTAGGAATGTACTCATAAAACACAGTAAAACATGACACAAGTAACAATCGCGGGAGGTTTTATTACACATCTAATACCTGCAAGTTGACGACAATGACATCGACTGCGGATGATACCCCAGCTGGAATGAGTAGTTCCTTCGTCCCGGACGCTGGGACATTTCCCACTCCCGCTAGGGACCGCACCCACGGGCAGGAGGAGGAACTCTGAGGGGAAAAGAAAACACAACTTCTGCATTAATTTCATCTGAACATTTTTGCAACAATTAACTAGATATTTATTTCATTTACCCAATGAATTGTTAATGAGGGATGTCTGGGTTAATTCTGTCTATTTCATATTTTTTATTAATATTTCAAATGCAAAGTATGCTGAAAAGGTTAATTTATGAAAGTGTAATAATGGATTATATTTTGTCCTTTTCATTGGTGGCTGGACTATTTAATTGTCATGTTTCATGTGAAATTGTGTTATATGCCTAAGAAAATACATATATACACGACTGTGAGATTGTCACAACCCATCTGTAAGCTTCAATGACAATGGACATGGGGTCATGCCACTATATACTATACCCCTGGCCGATCATCTTTGTAAAGCTGGGGATTGAGCGGAGTCAAACTATACAATTACAGCCAGTCGCTACTGCATCAGCCGTAGGAACAGCGCAAATACCCACCTCAATGTGAACATGGATACACTGGTGGGAATCCCAATATAATGACCCATTCACGTCCTAAACATTGCATGTAACACGAGCAGCGAGTGGCTGGAATCACACACAATATTATATCACATGACTGGAGGCCCACCATACTTACTCTGTTAAAAGAGTAGCTTTCTAAAGGGATGTGCCAGGGGTAGAGAAGAAACAGTACTGATGTAATCAGCCACAGTGACCCCTGGTGTGAGAGTATGTCGACACTCACCGATATATCCTGGCTGTTAGAGCACATGGATGCGTTGTTGACACAGCTGCCATCTAGTGGGCACCAAACACAACCAAACTTTGTCTCCGTACAACGAGTGCAGCTGAAAACAGTTTTCATCAAAACGTGGAGTTCAATAACATCACTGTTGATACATTGCATGACACATTGGAAATAATGTCTAATTGCATTAATTATCAATATCTGTATTGCTATTTATATAACCTTTTGCATGTGTTTGTGTGTCAATGCATGATTGCATGTGCGTGAACATAAATATTTGGACATTACAATTCAATAAAAAAAACTGCTATCTAGCTGTGGGCAACAAATAAAAAAGTTGTGCTTAATATTTCAAGTATAGACCTCCACAGGGGAATTCACTGCAGAATCATATAAAGTGTAGGGGAACTCTATCACTGTTCAAACAGACTCTAAGACACATATGTTCAATGCAGAATGCTGCTGACAGTTTCCTTTCTTTGAGCCTTTACTGCTTGACTCGTACTTTATACTCTACACATTATTGCATGTATGTAAACGTTGTTTAAATACGGTTTTATTCATTTACTTTATCGAAGTGGTTTAAATGATTTGACTTTTTGATAACTATTAGATCAGATTTTTTTTTTGGTGCTTATTCATCTGCATCATTGAATGTTTACGCTATTAGTTTTATACAGTGCCTTAGGAATGTTGTTGGAAATTGCGCTTTATAAAATAAATACATTATATTATTACGTGTGTTCCACTCACCTGTCCAGGTGGCTGCACTGGTAGACAAAGACTGGCTTGGAGGCAATTCTTGTGTCATTCAACACTACACTGAACTCTAGCTCCACAAAACCTACAACATCAAACACAACCTCTTGTCTGGTGATCAGCTACATGTGGGTATTCAGCAGGCATGGCAGGATCCTACTACAGTTGTATCAGTGCTAGAATGGAAGTACATTTTACACTGCTGTAATGTGTACTTTCATTCACAAACCGACCAAATTAAATAAAATGTTAATGATATATATCAAATTAAATTATATATATATATATACACATATATATATATAAGATATATATATATATATCTTACATATTACTTAGTGTAAATTATTTAACTACGCACTTTGTCAGTTTATCACACTAAGTGCAGTGGTGTGATACTTTTTCTTGATTTCTACATATGCTTTGAAGAAGGCAAGTAATATAAACACTGTCAGTCAGGTCTGATGTCAAATAAACACTGACACAGGTATTGCTTTCTAGCACAAGTCTCTCTGTCTGACATGAGTATGTGTTAGGGATGGAGTGCATTACCTGTGTCGTCGGGCACAGTTGGTAGGGATATGAAGGGTCGACAAGTGACCGTGTCAACGGTGACGCCCTCAGTCGGAATTGACAGCTTCTGGTGGGTTGACTGAAGTTCACATTCGAGTCCCGACTGATCCCCGGCAATCAGTGGCACATTGCGCACGTTGACAACAAACTGAAAGAAACAAAGGAAACATACGAGTTGTCTTATAGCCAGGGAACCTGAACATCATAAGTGTGTAATTATAATAATTACCATATTATCATATACCCTAATGACTGTGTGTGTTTGGACATTGTCCATATTATCATATACCCTAATGACTGTGTGTGTTTGGACATTGTCCATATTATCATATACCCTAATGACTGTGTGTGTTTGGACATTGTCCATATTATCATATACCCTAATGACTGTGTGTGTTTGGACATTGTCCATATTATCATATACCCTAATGACTGTGTGTGTTTGGACATTGTCCATATTATCATATACCCTAATGACTGTGTGTGTTTGGACATTGTCCATATTATCATATACCCTAATGACTGTGTGTGTTTGGACATTGTCCATATTATCATATACCCTAATGACTGTGTGTGTTTGGACATTGTCCATATTATCATATACCCTAATGACTGTGTGTTTGGACATTGTCTATATTATCATAAACCCTAATGACTGCGTGTGTTTGGCCATTGTATGTTTTAGATTAAATTAGACAACAGTAACACACAGTGCAATGGAAATTTCTACTAAATGTTTTTATTATATTTATTGATGCTATTTATCATGTTTTTATCATGTGTACAAGTCTGATTTTAATATTTATTCACTATATTTTAACTATATTATGCAACTTATTAGGTAAACTAGTCAATTGTTTAGTAAATCTACATTACATTCTATGTACAATTGCATTAACAATCATGACCCTTGTGAAGAGAAATGTATATTTTGATAGGTTATCATGAATAAATAATGTTTATTATTATAGACCCCTAAAAATCTACAAAAAGAAAATTTATATTTACGTATACATATATTCACACATGCATGCATGCACACACGCACACACACAGCTACAGAGAAAGCATGCAATGAGGTAGATGGTCTAACACTTTATAGTTCAGGCCCTATTCATGACCATCCACGACAGACGCATGATACAAACCAACCCACCTTTGTGTCTAGGAACTTAGACAGGTCAACCGTGTGTGGGGTCAGTGACTTGATGGCTGGACACCCACTGTCCTGGAAGGAGACCCAGTGGTGCACAGCGTCCGAGCCTGCACACTCGCTGGGCAGTGTACACCTGTGGTCAGTGAGACAGTGGTCAGTTGACACTCTCAACTCTCATAACGGAAACAATGTAACTAGTGTTTGTGGCACATGCAGCGGGTCACGACGTGGACATTGAAGCAGTTTAATTCAGAATGGCAGAAGACGGACGGATGGACAGACGGACGGACGGACAGTTGGACATATGGGGAGATTGACAGTGTCACATATAAAATGACCACCTTGAGAGATGAGACATCATTGACTCACCTGTTCTGTGTCATGCACCAGCCACAGTGGGGGTCGGCAGCGACGTGACATGCGTCACAGCTCTTGTAGGGGGTACAGTCTGACAACTGCACCATGTACACCTGAAACAGGATGGAAATATAACATATACAGTAATACATAATGTTTTAGAATTTGTTCAAATACCCCACATACCAATGTATGATTTTTTCATTTCATAATAGGGCAATAGCTGCTGGCATAGTTTTATGTAGAGACCCACCCACCCGTCATTTTGATGGGTAAAACCTGTTTTTGGTGAAAATATCAGTAGATGGGTAAAAAATAAGGTCTTCCAAAATCATAGATATTGTCAGTTGTGCTTTTAAAATGAGTGTCACACGTGTGTTTGTACATGTACTGTGTAGTTGATTTTCTGTCATCATCACACATCTCAACTGGCTTGTAAGTATGTGACTTAACATGCATATCTACCTACCGGGGTAATTTGTGATTGGCAAAAGTGTAAAGTCAATTTTAAAGTATATTTGTTAACTATGGTTGTTGCATACACATATGCATGTGTAACAATCACTTATGTATACAGGTGTACACATTTAATACAGAAATGTAAAAACAAAGATATACAATGTATCTAGAAAATAATAAGTGAAAAACAACATTTCCAGAATTTCAGTCTTAAAAAATTTAAGAATGCTTATTACCTATGTTATATAATTCAAAGCCATCTAACATTTTTAACTAAACACACAAATGAAGGGTTGATAAAATTATAATCCCACTAACTAAGGTAGAACAATTTTTGAAAACAAATGTAAATAAAAAATTATTTGTTATAGGCTTTTACATATGTTTAACACTCACCTAAGTAACATATTTAGTTTCATTACATTTCCCACATTAATGTGTGTGTCAGTTTACATTGAACAGCCTCGATTACTGCCCCGTATATTTTGTAATGTGCACTTTATTTATTCTAACACAGATGAAATTAATTCTTTGGTATTGCATTCTGAAAGATCACTAACTGAAACATCCAATTCAGAAAGCAGGACACACTATGTAGAGACGATCTTTATCGAGATAAAACTGTTTGCATCTGTTCTGCCTACTACACCAAATTTAGACACTTAGCAGTCGTGTATGTAATGCATTCCAGATCTGATAGACGCCACACAAACATATCTACATGTTTAAATCATAATGACTGTTATTCAGTGCGACGCTGAACACCGTCAAATTCTTTACTACTTGGTGGTGTCTCTTTACATCTCTACCATGTCATTGTGTCCTTGGTGAATACATTCGACACTGAATACATGCACTCTAGAAATCTGAAAGACACAACAGTGCTTGCAAGTTATGCTATAACCAAACCAAGGTCACACATTCAAGGTCAAGCTCACAATTAAGGTCAATGTGAGAAAGGTCAAATGTACTAATACATATTCAATGTCATCACAATGAGGTGAAAGTAAACATTAGATTGACAAAAATACCTATCTGTGGTTACAACATCATGAACTTCACAGGCAAAAGAAAGTGTTCAAGAACACACCAGAATTACTGTATTCATTCTGTTAAGCGTACGCTACACTTAGCAAACATTAGAGAAGTCAAAATATGTCAGAATATGCACTATTATAATCGTATGGCCATTTTCTAGTGCCGATTGTTTTTCACTTTTCCCACTTGGTGGCTACAGATGTAACACCCTCATGTCCACCCATTCACGAGGTGATGAAAATGGTTGTGGTTACCATTAGTATTAAACAAGTAATAAGAGTTAAACATTGAAGATTATTAGTGAACAAGGTGTTGTATGCAGTCTATAACACTTGATGGCAGGACATTTGCATACAACCATCTCAAGACAAAACAAGTGGCTGGTACTGGCAAGTGAATTTCATGCATCTGCATATAAACAAAACAATACACGAACACTGATACTATAAATCTTCTGTCTTCACTTATCTTTGAATCCAGTGTGACATTTCTATGCATTAAATTACAATAAATCACGGATTCAAGACTCAATTTTTTTTCATGTTAAAACTGGCCATGAACACAGTTGGAGATCGCTGTCACTGTACACTTAATAGGGCATGTAGGGTTAATAGAACGAACACAGTAATTAAGTCCAAGCTCAAGGTAAACAGTCATGGTCAAGTTATGTTTGACGAGTTTGTACCTTTGACGATGTCAGTACATATGCGTGTGTGTTGCTTGAGTCCAGTAGGAGGTCTTGCTTAATGGCCGTTCCTTGTTCAATGTCCACTACACCATAGACAGGGCTGGGTGTGTGTTGTCCACTGGTTGGCCACAGGACCATCTGGGAACCAACAGAAAGGACAACTCTGACAATGGTAATAAAATACTAATAATAATGTAGGAATTTATGTAGCACCCATATCCATTTTAGGATCAAATGATCTTGAGTGCTTTATATAAAATAAATAAAACTATAAAATATATATTATTAAAAATTCATAAATAGTAAATATTGTAAAAGAGCTTACTTAGAAATAGTAAATAAATACACATCAAATTTACATTAATAGTACACGTATGAATACAATTGGTGGCAATACAATCAGGGATCCAGAACCAATTTAATTCTGCTTACCGGGGTAGTCATAAATGATAAACATACAATAATTAAAATGTCTTTACAGTATATGACAAACACAATTTAATTATCTTCATGAATTATAGTCTGGGGCTCATTTGTGCCAAATCACAACAATCATGACTCTGGAACTTATTGAAACCTGAATGGGAACGCGCACAATATAGATTTTTTAATGGTAAAAACCATCCTAGTGAGACAGATAAACCAAACTATACATAAACATTCCTGCAAAGCCATGAAATAAATCATAACAAATATTTTAATAGTAAAAACAACGAAAAACAAGGTCAGGGGACAATATTGTCGATATATTGTTCAAAGGACCAATATTTAAATTTAGCATACTGCCTTTCAAAAAATCAGCAAGCATGACACCAAGTCCCCATTAAAATGTTGTTTTCCACCAAGACATCCACCACCAACATTATGTCTTGGGTGAATGTCCTAAGTGACCTGATATGACGAGGGTCATCAGGGAATAATTTACTCCCTTTGACAGTGCAGTGGGGAAGAAGGAGACAGAAACTGGGTTTTATTGTGTAATTAACATTACTAGACATGTGTTTCCAATTTCCTCTCCTTAAACAAGGGTTAAGATGGTGGCAGTTTGGAAGCACTCAAATCATATTAACAGACTGACTCACTGAGTGGACTGATTGACCACTCACTACCAGGAAGAAGTCTTGTGCTGTACAGCCAGGGCACAGACCATAGTTTACCACTGGTGGCCATGTTAAAACAGTTTTCTCTTATTGATCTAATAATTATGAAGGATTTAGCAGGATCACAATAAACTCCTAAGCATCCTCACAGCCACTGCAATAAACAGAGACACAAACCTACACATTATAAAATGTTTAATTCACATCCCGCCATCCAATATCTGGTGCGATCCATCCTAGCTAGGTGGCTAAGCAGACTTGAGTTATTGGCAAATCAACAAGATCGTGTATTTATTTTTAGGCACTCCATTCATCTTAAACACTTCCAGAAGTGTAATTGTGGTCTGACCCCAGTAATCACCAATCTCTCACCTTCAATAGTTTACCCTTGTCTGTTCCAAGTAGGGCCACTGTAAACTGACCAACGGGCTTCACTGCAAGACTGGTTACCATATGTCCAGCCACAGGGTGGACACTGGATGGATGGATGGGGTGCTGTCCCTCAATTGGGTAATTAACCCCATAGTGTCCACATAAGTCAACATAATTCTGAAAGAAAACAGATCAAAACATAAATAAAAGTAATTCAACAAGAGTGTATTTTTAATATAACAATTTAAAAAAGTAAAAAGCAGTATTTTGCATTTTTGTTCAGTGAATGCCATGTTTAAAAATGTACATAATTTATGTAAGATATATTTATGAATCTGAAAAAACTATCCTTCAGATTAATTCATCATTTAAGGGTGTTATATATATATATATATATATATATATACATATACATATACATATACATATACATATACATATACATATACATATACATATACATATACATATACATATACATATACATATACATATCAGTTTCAAAAACCCAGGGAAGTAATAAATCACTCGCGATAAATGATTTTTACCTTTGTTTTTATCTACTAGGTAGCGTTCTATGTTATCAGCGCCACTGTATAATGGTGTCATGTGGCTGGCTTCACAAAGCGATTTTTTAGTTATGCAGTTTCTTACTTAGCGTATTGTGTTTGCGTAAACATCTACGTACATCTAAGCACAACATTTACTATGTTAGTCATCTTATCAGTGTTATGTGGTTTGGTGATGGGAGTGATTATCGTAATTATAATAATTATATACATCTATATAATTAGATGTATATTATATTAATTTCAACAAATACTCTCATAAATATATATATACATGTATATATATGTGTGTATATATATATGTATATATATATATACATATATATATATATATATGAGAGTATTTGTTAAAATTAATATAATATACATCTAATTGTATGCCGACTGATTATATACATTTATATCATTTTTACAGGTACAAATACCCATACACACAGTGATATGTGTTACAGTCTTTAATCTTGCAGAGTTTTCCTGTGGGTTGAATGAGATATGAGGAGACAAGACATGCATATTCAATGTGACATGTTCCACTGTGTCCCTGTGGTCTACAGTTACCGGGTATATGCATTCCCACATAGTGTGTTCCAATAGTCAATACTAGCTTAAACAGTGCCCTTTCTGGTGCTTCCCCTTGAAGTTAGAAAGGAAATGAAATACAAATCTGTAATATTTCTATTTCAAATTAAAAAAAAATTATTGTGCTTAATTTCCAAATGCATAAAACTTACATTTTTAATTAGATAACATTTCATGAAATTTTTCTAAATCCTAGAATTACTGCATTTAAGTGATAAAAATAAATTTATTTGGCAAACATGGACAAGGAGGGCGCCCCATCTCGCTAGAAACACTTATTTATACCCAGGCTGGTATATATGTTATGACTTCTATAGTACTTTGTAAGTATTCAAGCAAATGAGGAGGTAACTATTGATACCAAACTTTACACTATCAATCCTTCTTTACGTCATCATTTCACCTGAAAATCAGCTTTCATCTCTGGCTAGTTGGTTCAGCAACATGACAGACTTGCCACTTACATAAATCTCCAGAGTGTAGTAACTGATTATATCATTGATTATACGTTGTCACAGTCAATTACTGCACTCAAGACTGACAAGAAGTCACCAATTAATGTCACCACTGTCATCGTACTCATTCATACACTTCTCTGCCGCATGGAGAAGCCAGCCAGTGTTGTCCCAGAGCCCATGACAAATTCAATAATGTTTTGACTGATGTCGCATTAGGACAGATCTAATATCTTGGTGACTTTGTCATCTGACGTAAGTGTTCTCAACAAGAATGTGGACCACGGGTATGGAGTTCCTGGCATGAAACCTGCCACTTTCACTTGGACAAAATGCTTAGTTTGGTGCCAGTTTCATTACTGTGTAAATAAAGTTTAAATGTGACATGCATTGTTTAACCATCCTCCAATATTCCTATTCTAGCCATATAGTATATATTTTATACAATCCGAGCTGTGTTTCATCACCTTAAATGGATAACGGGAAAAACCAGCAAGTTGGTTTTAGTTGGGAGAATGCTCTGCTGAACTGACTGGAAGAAAGTGACAATGATGTAGTTAATACTACGTGGATGAGTGACAAATATAGTGATATTGATTTCATGAGAAAAACCCACATACTTTATATGTTATGCACACACAAATTCTGAATATTACCCAACCAAATTAATACCATATATAACTGTATTCCTAGTACTAAAAACTGCAATGTTCATATTTACCGGCTTATTTAGGCTATCATTCTAATCATACAAATAAATAAGTAACATTTTAATCAACTGATTTGGGGTACAGTATACATATCATTTCAAAAAAATCTAGTTCTACCACTGATGTATCTAAGAGCGTAATTTGTTATCACCACCCAACAACCATAATGATGTATTTGCATTCTTGTATAAACACAATTTTTTATTCCTTACATACCATTCTGAGTTTTTCTAACATATCTGCAAGTCACGATTCATGAACACTGCTGACCTCTTCTCATCATTGGAGCAAGTTACAAACATCATCCAAACTTTCAGATACGTCAGAATCGAAGGTAAATAATGCAACAATCACATAAATTCAGATGATGTAAAAATACAGATATATATATATATATATATAATTATTCATATATATATCATTTATGGTTGTTAGGCAACAACACAACGATCATGATATTACCAGGTATGCAGCTATATCATGATTGTTGCAGATTCCAGATTTATACAATATATACATGATATACAGGGTTGATATATATATATATATATATATATATATATATATATATTATGTATATACATATACATATACATATACATATACATATACATATACATATACATATACATATACATATACATATACATATACATATACATATACATATACATGGTTCAACATTTTTCAATTTGTTACTTGTCCCAAGTACAAGTAAAAAACATTTCACTTGTCCATACAAAAAGTGCCTTGTCCCACAACTAATTATACATAAGTTATTAACAATATTTATAGTTGAATAGTATGTGTCGACAACAAGTACCAGACTACCAGGTAGTAACAAATCCACTTGTCACCGGACAAGTGGATATATATATATATATATATATATATATATATATACATACACACATCTATATATATATTAATTATATCAACATAATATAATTTATCACATATATTAGTGTTGAAAATAAATGAAACATGGTACATACGGCTTTTGTACATTCCTGAGGCTGCACAAGATGAGCTGGTCCAATTTTCCCCTCGCCACGGAAACATTCTCTGATATTCTGCACAAAGACAAGTTTCACTAGCCCCATCGAGTAGGCGCAGACAGCAGCATCCCTAGCTGACTTTGCTGTGTTTCCATCTGCTGTTGAGAATGACACAAACAAAGTATCCCGTTTAGGATGGGTAAGATGGGCGGCCGTCGCAAGAGTGTACGTGCGATTGTCCACTGAGCACTCAAGTGGAACTTCGATGTAAGACTGGAAGTGATCGTCTCCGTGGCACACACGCACCAGCCACGTTGAATACATTGGCCGACCGTTGACTAGTTTCGGTCGCACAACCACGAAGTAGGTAAACGTGTCGTGTGAGAATCCAGCCTTGAAGTAGACCTTGAAGTCGTCTGTGAGGTACTGAGGGAGGAGGTCAATGAACGAGGATGTCGTGGGTGTGGTGAGGTGCTTTAGTGTGTCCACATTGCGGCTTGAAACCATCGGGATTTCGTTGTTGAATATGGCCAGGCCGACGTTACTGTGCGTGGCCCCGATGTACAGCCGGGCGGGACGTGAACCCCCCGTGTCAGCGTCGTCACTGCTGATCACCATGACGACCGATGCGTGTTGGTCATTTGGAACGACCCGTGCATACACGGTTTCAACACGTGTCAGATTGGACATGCTGAACTTCTCGCAGTATCCATAGTAGAGGGTACTGCAAGCAATGACAAGACGCTGCCAAGGCACAATCACTAGTGCCTGGTTTACATTGTCTGTGGCTTTGCGGCTGTAGTTGCACGCCAAGCGTGGATTCGGTTGACAGCTGAGATTGTCTGGCTCCGGCCCAGTCTCAGTGTGAGCCAAATGCGCCAATGACGCTGACAGCCTGTAGAGCACATTGTTGCCACCGACATAGACATCACCTGTGCTGTCATCAACAATGATGTGTCGGAACTCTGTGTTAGGCACCGACGCATGGTTTTCAAATTGGTGCACAACCTGTGTCCAGCCTTGACCTAGTCAGCATTGCCACAGCCAACCATAGTGACCACAGAGATATTGACATGGTCTCTCATCTAGTTCTGTAGGCAGCTGCTAAACCTGTCAAGCATCTGCAAAAAAGAAGTCACATGAATCAGGCAGAGGTTATTTAGCAATACAAATATGTAATGGTATTGATTATAAATACTAAAGTAATAGGATGAACACAAACACCATTTACACTGTAAATAGAAACAGGATGCAATATATAGTCATTGACCTGTTATGTTTATACAGTGTATTAATATTATTGGCCATTTCAAATGTGTTTTAAACGGCATCTGGTTACTTACTTATTTACAAGGGAAAATATACTCCTCTAGTTTCAGTAGGTTTTATCATTTATGACTGCTAAAGAATCATGACCCTAGGATACACCTGGAGTATGAGCCTGTACACAGCGGGAGGCAATGGGACAGTAGGACAGCTGCATGGGTCAAGGGATATAACTGCCAACAGTTCTTTCAAGGTACTGAGTGTTAATGCCAATTATCTGTTCACACAAACTAAGGTGGAGTGGTTTCATTCATGCTGCACTGAAACCACAGGGGTGAAAAAGATCCTGATGTATTGTTACATGAGGCAATACTAAATAAATCACTAACTGTCCACCAGTAGAGTTGCAGTAGTAGAGTAGTTATATAACAATAGAGCTGGTAAAAAAGGAGGCAACATGAATAACGTTAATTCACACAATATTATTTGATAATTTGGATACACTACAAGGAGTATCTACCAGAGATGGAGTAATCGTACTCGTACTTTTTGAGTACTCGAGTACGAAGCAAAGTAATCGAACTCGAGTACATTACCAAAGTAATTATACTCACGATTACTTCTCACGATTAAATTTTTTCATATGAACAGTTGCAAGCAAATAATATTAGACAGATAAAAGTGGCAATATTAGAAGTAATCTAATAAATGTAATAATAATCTAGGTATTCATTTTCTATTACCGTTGAGCATTTCAGTTAAATAACTATTCTGTCACATTTCCCTAATCAATACCTTCTCTTCCCAGAGAAGCCACACCTCCTCACCCTCCTGCTTAGTACAAAGTACAAGTTATATTGTGACAGTCCCTGGGAAGCACTGCAGGAGATAAGCATCCCCTAACATCTTGCTTTATAACTTTAGAAGCCAGGCCACAGCCCCACCTGTACTGTTTGCTCTGTCAGTATTGTGTGAATGACTGGTCATACTTCCTACATCCAGAATCCTGACTGGGTCTAAATGGTTAGCTGCTAAATCCCTGTCTATTATGTTTAAAGGCAAACTGTAAAAACTAAACTAAATCCACAACTATTCTGTGTTTGTCCCATCCAGACATGGGGTCAAATACATTCAAATGTATTTAAATACAAATATTCTTGAGGGATTAAAATACAATTACAAATACTTTTTAAATATAAATGTATTTAAATATGAATACATTGAAAAGTATTTCAAATACTTTTTCCTATATTTTTCAAATACTTTTCATTTTGTGTCTTCATCAGTAATTAGCACGGTTGGGTGAAGTTGCAGTGCATTAAGGTAATCAGTTTGGCAGGCATTACATGTGACAGTGAAAAAGAAATGTTGATACTGACAATGTATTTGAACAAATATTTGAAAGTCAAATACTTTAGGAAAGTATCTAAATACAAATATTTTTTATTCCTATACTACAAATACTTTAAAAATATTTAAATACTTTCAAATACAAATGTATTTGACCCGCATCTGATATACTACATATTTGAATTGGATACTCTTTTGAATATGCCCCCCTGGTTTTGAAGTGTTGTTATTGTAATGTATTTGATCATGTGTATTTGAAATTCTTAAATGCCTCCTATTTGTATTTTATTCAGAAACCATAAATTAAATTATTAATCCAGCATTAAATGATTCATCCAATACCTGAGAAAGTCGTCTAATTATTAATAATAATAACACCTGGATAGTGGATAGCAGTAATCAGTTAGAACATCAGTGACACAACAACAGAACAAGAATGACACCTAGGGATTCCATGAAAGTCGCCTTTATGTTAGAAACAGGATATTCATTAAAGTAATCATGAAAGTAATCATGATTACATTCTAATGTAATCGTACTCGTGTACATTGTAAAGTAATCGTACTCGTACTCGAGTACATTTATTTTCAGAGTACTCGTGGATGTTCAAAGTAATCGTACTTGAGTACATTTGTATTGTACTCACTCCATCTCTGGTATCTACATACATTAAACTTCACTATCTGGCTAATCTTCAACATTTTTAACTGGGATTGATGTGACTACAAATTTCTGCAATTATTTCCCATGCACCGATATATAGGCATGTCTGTAATCTCTGTATCGATAGTGATTAAATTATGCTAACATTACAATCTGTAGGTATTTTATCTGGCAAAACTGATGAATTCATGTGCAATATGGGTGAACTTTGGATGAAATACAGATAAACCTGGCCATTACAGATTCTGGTCATGCAATATGCATGATGCAGCAATATGAGTGGTAAAGTGAGGACATTATTAATCAGCCATTTACATCGAAATTCAGGAGGTAACTTAAACAAATTAATTAATTATTATATACATGTATTATGTATATATGCCAACACTCTGAGGACAGATTGGAGCCAGGGGATGTGATTGTAACAGCGATGTCACTGGTGTGGTAAGACAAATAATAAATACCACATCAGCATCAAATTTAGTGGCATTCACAACAATAAACCAAATTCCAATCATATACAGCTGTATATAAGTATCTGCAGTAACAGTATACTCTAAACCAATAAACTTTGTTCTAAAGTTTGCCAAATGTTAGGTTTTAACAAGGAATAAATATTTAATGAGCAAAGATTGATCAGCTTCCCTAGCGAACTGACACCAAGGAGAACAACAATCAGAGGAAATTAACTGGAATTTAAATTATAATAATCTATAATACATTATAATAAAAAAATTAATGTATGTTCATAATAAAATGTAGCGTATGATATAAGGCATGACCAAAATTTGGTATTTGTTTACCAATTTATAAGAACACTAACATTAATTTATGATCAAATTACTCAGGCAAGGATATAAGGAGCCTACACCAATATGTTTACATACTGCGAACTGCATTTGTGACAGACAGTGCATTGTTTTCTATGCATATTTTTTACATGACAATGGTTACGGTAACACCAAAGTCACCAATGCAACCTTGTGACATTTGAGGTTCCAAATGTTGCAAGAATGATTTAATGTAATGAAACATTTGTATAAATTTAATGAGAAAAAGTTCACAAACAATCAAAGTGTGCTATAGTGTGCATTCTGTCCATCAATGTGAAGCAAGGAGGTGAAACATCTTAAATAATAACTTATAAAATCAATATATGGCTGATACTAGAGTCTTGGTAAAGTAGCATACTACCTTGTGGGGGTAATTATGTGTTTGCCATCACTTTTGAAAAAACTTCCAACCTGGCATAAGTTAAAAAGGGTTCCCGATAAAAACATCATATACTCTATTAAATATCTATAATAATCTCTAATCATTCTTAAAGTTAAAGAGAAGTATGCTAACTACGCAAGTATCGGTCAGACTAAAATTACAAATATAAAAGGCCCCAGAGAAACCAGGTATGAATCCTAGAATATGATATCCAGAAGTCTAGTGGATGTAAGTGATTGGCAGTAACCTAATCTAGAAGCTGTGGAAATTGTATTGGCATCAGACAAGTGCTGTACTTAACTAAAGTGATTTGACTGCCTAGTGCAATAAATATGGAAATGGGCACTTATGAAAAACAATAACAGAAACCAATGAATGCCAAGTGTACGCCTAACATAACCTTAGGCTACGACTGTGATAACTATCTCAGTTACAATAACATCATCACCATATTAGTTTATTGTGCCTAGTAAAAGAAGAAACCAAGGGACGCATACATACAACAGGGAACCTATTTGAGTGGAACGTAAGTCATATGATACAGTTGTCGACACAATATTTATGTGGACAAGATGACTGCAACTACTGACAAACATAAGTTGCAGCTACGCAGGAAGACCTTATCTCTGTTGCAAATCGATGATCGCCTCTGTCCGGACTGAGTGGAGCGGTTTTAAATGGCATTGTAGACTTATAAAAGTGAATGGATTTGTCGAAGTTCTGGTGAGATTTCGTTGCCATTGCACTGCGCTTCGGTCATGCAACAATAACCGTAGCAATCTAACGCATCTTTTGAAATGCATTGATGAATTCGGGCGTAAATTCTTTCCCGGAAGTAAATGACCGGTCTGTCATCGCCATCGGTGCCACTGCCATTCCGTGGATTCCCGGACCATTCCTTCGCGGAAGATATCGAAATAATTTGGAACGTTCTGAACAAGCAAGACAAGAAAACACATATGAACCTTAATAGACGTTCTTGTTTTCGCTACCCGGTGATGTGGGTTTTAATTTTGACGGTATACTATAAACAAGGTCTAAACTTACGGTCCCCGTTTCCCCTTGCAAGTTGGGAGGTCTGCCACTTTCACAAACTTCCGGTCATTTCCCGTGTATGGCGACGCGTAGCGGGTGGCGCAGGTGCAAGGCCGCGTAGAATGCAGCGCCACCCTGCGGCGTCTATATAATCAAAAGTATTGGTGTGAACAATTTTTTTTAAATAAAAATCATAATTCCCATAGACACATGCAATACAACATTTGGGAGACTCCGCCAAAACGTCTGGGACCGAAGAGGCATTAGAATGTCCTCAAAGCTCAAGGTTTACCCAGTGACCATCCTTCCTTCACTCTTATATGCATGTGAAACTTCGACTGTATACATGCAGTTGGCATGCAAGGAACCTGAACCATTTCCACATGGTGTGCCTTAGGAAACTGCTGTAAAGTTTAAACTGCATGACGTGGAGCCGGACACAGTTGTTCTTGCCAGGGCTGACGTGACCAGCAGTCACAATAATTTTCTGCAGTGTCTAGTTGAGGTGGGCCTTTTTGGAGTTTTAACAAAAATCTAACCAAATTAATATGTAATGAAGGCAAATATATCCAACTCTCTGTTACACGTGTTCAACGCAGTGTCAAGAAGTTATGAAAACAGTTGTTTTTATCGAGGTACTTAGATGATGATAATATATTCCGGCGAAACACAAATCTCGTCGAAGATGCAGCCCTAGGCCTAGATCCTACCTAGTATCTACGCTGTGTAAATTGTTCGTTTGTCACACACAAAATCCGTTCGTCGAATCATTGTTATTTTTTCTCTACTGGGAATATCTTTAGGATGTTGCAGTTACTCGAGCGAAGGCGAACGTGTATTTTTCTCTATTCTAGGCAACGGATGTTAAAACAACGAGAAATATCTCCATGATTGGAAACATTAGATCAATATTTTTTATTGGATTTGCTGGTTTTTCGACGTTTGCGTATTACGTAATGAAAAAATGTGTGCTCACAATGCAAACTGAAAAAAACTGTTCGTACAAAATATTGACCGAATTGTTAGTTGTTATTTTATGTCGGCCAGAACAAATAACTGCGTCAAACAGCGTCGCTTTCAATGACGGCTGTTTTAGCATAGCATTTCTTAGCGGCTTGGCGGACAATGCGTGACGTCACCAGAACTATCCGCTCATGTGCTCGTTTTAATTCGCGCGCATAAAGGAAGAGAGCATAAAACCAATCATGGATTTTCTTACATACATGATACATGCCGTTGCAAGGGCTTTCCTTAACTTTCTCTTGCCGCTTGACCAAGACGAACAAGAGGTGAGCGAGTCATTAGCTAGACGGACTCCGTTTTGTGACTTAATATAATGTCCACGGACCTCTTAAATTAGTGATGTTCGAACGTTGTGTCATATCCATTCGTGTCTTAGTTGTGTGTATTTTAAGATCGAACTCACCCAGCAGCTTCTACAGTACATCGACCCTGAAATATTGACCGAATCGAGTCTACCTAGAAAGTCGAAGCCGACTAAAATTAAGCAACAAATAGCATTGGTTAAGACCGGAAGTTAACCCAATGATTAAATGCGTGTTTCTAAGAATTTCCAATACCCGGTGTAAATTATACTTTAACTGCAGCGATGTATCATGTGCGGTTTCGCTGTTTTCAGCCGCTGTGCGAGAACACGACTTTCTTCGAGGAGCTTATGGTGGTCTTACTGCACCTGTGCGTCATGACAACTATTGCTCTGGTTATATTCGCTACAATCACCTATCTACGACGGAGCTACAGGTGGCCAAAGTCCCTGGGTGAGTTTATCTACTCTCTGTTATGTGTTTGCATTTTTGTTACCTGCGCATTACCCATGTACGATTCACTGTCTATTCAAATTGTCGTTCGAACATCCTGTAATTTGTCGTCGTCGTCGTCTGGTATCATGTCCTCTCGGAAGTCCAGCTATGTGACTTCTACATTTCTCTGTGTTAATTGCACAGTTTTACAAGTTCTTCAAACCGTTTTGTCTGTCCACATGGCTATTGGTTCCCTACCTTTCTTTTGCGCTTTTCTTTGGGGCAGCCTGCATTAGAATTAGGAGTTAATTGTAATTAAAAATTACGTGCCTGACAGCCTTCTGTTATATACTAAATTTACCTTCCTAATTTCTCTGGATAAAAACGCAAACAAATTGATTCTAACCCATTTGACTAAACGGTGATGTCTTCCTGGCAGTACCATATTTGGGGCTGGTCAAATTTGGAATCGTTTAAAATGGGTGTTTCCATACAAAGTTTGTTGAATGATGGCTGTCGTGTTTCTGGATCAGGGGCTGGCAACAGTTTTGAGTGGAATGTCAAATAAGTGACATAGCATAGGCTAGATCAGCGAGCCACACCTCCATTAATGGGTATTGATTATCAACAACCTAAATACCGTGATAACTAATATATATATATATATATATATATATATATATATATATATATATATATATATATATATATATATAACACAATTTAGGGTCAGTGTTCTTGATATACAATTGAAACCATCCTATCTCATATGAAACTTGCTGTTGTTGCTCAATCACCACATTCTTCTATGTACTTGTTCATGCTAGACTCAGTTTGTTATTCAAGTGTCTGACAGTTGTCTGTGTATTCCACTTGCATTTCACAAAACACAGTCTTCAAGAACAGTTCCTCAGACACATGCATTGCCCCAAACAGACTGGCAATGCACTTGATGTGTTTAATTAAACAAGAAATTGTTCCTTCGACAAATACTTTCCACAACTCTTCAGGCGGTACCTCAGTAACGGTTGCAATGCAGGTTCGGGAAGAGCATATCAACAGATACCGAAGCACCATCACTGCGCATACGAAACGGGTTGAAAACACCAAGTCTCGGCTAAGGTCGGCAAATGTTTCTGCAAACTCCCGTCTCAGCAGCTACGTAACGTCTGGACCAGTTCTAGGTTTGTTGTCCAGGTTTGTCAGGGAAGTGCACGCGGGTGGTGTTCCGCAGTTTCGTCTCTCATAGACCTCGAAAGCGGTACTGAACTGGACAGGACAAGCTCAGTGACGTCCTCGCAGTTTAACATTCAGCAGACTGTAAAATTGCGTATCGCTATGGGTCAACGATTTCCAGTGAATCTACATCTTTGGGCTTCATGAATAGCTGGCATACAAGCGCAGCACGGCACATCAGCTCAGTTAGATCCTGTCATCATAGCAACAACAGTTCGTTGTTTTGCAGTCATGGTGTCCCGTAATTGAGCAACGGTCTCAGCATACTGTTTCTAGATCTGACTGTCTTGCGGTATCCTTTGCCAGTAGTCGTCTAGTTCGTCTCGCCATCGTTTCGCCGGTCTTCATGAGGTTTCCAGATGGTGATACGTGATGTCCTTTATTGTGGACCGGTATAGGGACATAACAGTCCCTGTACTAGCTGGTACTTGATATGTTAGTTAATGTAGACTTGTCTAATGGTGCTGCATTGGGCGTCACCAACTACAGTAGTGAATGGTCGTTTTCACATTTGAAACACCCACCGAATACGTACAATACAATCACCGAATCATCATCATCATGGCTCTGCTTCGCGAACGAAGATTCACGAAGGAGGAAGTCCTCGTCTGGTGCAGTCACGCTGATGGCTGATGAAACCTATCCGAGATAGGCAAGTCTTTCCACAGCGGCTGCACGTCACGATCTGTCCAGTGTTGGTTTCACAAGGATCCCGGTTTTCCGTTTTCTAGCTCCTTTTGTCTTCCATGTTGGCCCTTCGTGTGGTTTCAAAGAAAGTGGTGGCCTGGTAGACTGTGCGTCACCAGTTCATGCGAATGATTGCTTGTGTTGTCCACTGACGGTGATCGATGTTGCAAGTGGCGAGGAACCTTTTTCAAAGTGTCTTTGTATCTTTTCCGAGGTGCCTCTATGTCACGATGGCATCATCACCGAATACGTACACTAACACATACGTACGCGTGAACCGGGAGGGGAGCAGCTGCCTATGAAATTTCGGTGGAAGGACATACATATGGTTTTGCGTATGCACGCATACACACATTGCTAATTTTCGCCATGTATTAGTTCGTGTCTGTGTGTGGATATCATGGTCACGCCCCACTACTACTTCCGTTCATTGTCTAATTACTTCCGTCTCAACGTCTGAATTTGCCGTCCTTCGCCCCAGCCGACTGTCGGGCATTGTCAGGCCTCAGCAAACCCGTTGCGGTGCAGACGAAAACGCTCATACCTCTGTCGTATGCCGTGACGATTGACCAGAAGGTGAAGAAATTGGGCGAAGAAAACAAACGTCTGCGGAAGGTGCGTAGATGCTTAACACGCACGCCTCGTATTTTGCGTTGGAATTGTGTGTGTGTGTGTGTGTGTGTGTGTGTGTGTGTGTGTGTGTGTGTGTGTGTGTGTGTGTGTGTGTGTGTGTGTGTGCGTGCGTGGTGTGTGTGTGTGTGCGTGCGTGGTGTGTGTGTGTGTGTGTGTGTGTGTGTGTGCGTGCGTGCGTGCGCGCGTGCGTGGGCGTGCGTGCGTGTGTGGGCGTGCGTGCGTGTGTGTGTGTGTATTTGTCTGTGCGTGTGTTTATTTGTTTATCTGTGCGTACGAGCGTGTGTATGATATGTGTGGTGTATGTGTGTCTGTTTAGCACGCATGTGTGCATAAATACGCGCATGTGTTCGTATGTGCGTGCGTTGTGTGTTGTGAAAAATGCACAACCGAACAAAGAATCCGTATGGTTGTTCGTAATATTTTGCAATTCATAAATTAAATACAATAGGATGTTTTTAATAAGAATGCATTTCTTAACACAGGTCATCCGCGAAACGATTAGTAATGTAAAAAAGAACATGAGCTTTGGTGATCATGTAGAGGGCACTGCACTCCAAGAAATAATGGTAGGTGGCGCCGCGATATGTCCCTACATAAGCGCATCGAGATGATAGACATACGATATGTCCCAGATAAGCGCATCGAGATGATAGACATACGATATGTCCCTAGATACGCGCATCGAGATGATAGACATACGATATGTCCCTAGATAAGCGCATCGAGATGATAGACCTACGATATGTCCCTAGATAAGCGCATCGAGATAGACATACGATATGTCCCTAGATAAGCGCATCGAGATGATAGACATACGATATGTCCCTAGATAAGCGCATCGAGATAGACATACGATATGTCCCTAGATAAGCGCATCGAGATGATAGACATACGATATGTCCCTAGATACGCGCATCGAGATGATAGACATACGATATGTCCCTAGATAAGCGCATCGAGATGATAGACATACGATATGTCCCTAGATAAGCGCATCGAGATGATAGACATACGATATGTCCCTAGATAAGCGCATCGAGATAGACATACGATATGTCCCTAGATAAGCGCATCGAGATGATAGACATACGATATGTCCCTAGATACGCGCATCGAGATGATAGACATACGATTTGTCCCTAGATACGCGCATCGAGATGATAGACATACGATATGTCCCTAGATAAGCGCATCGAGATGATAGACATACGATATGTCCCTAGATAAGCGCATCGAGATGATAGACATACGATATGTCCCTAGATAAGCGCATCGAGATGATAGACATACGATATGTCCCTAGATAAGCGCATCGAGATGATAGACATACGATATGTCCCTAGATAAGCGCATCGAGATGATAGGCATACGATATGTCCCTAGATAAGCGCATCGAGATGATAGACATACGATATGTCCCTAGATAAGCGCATCGAGATGATAGACATACGATATGTCCCTAGATAAGCGCATTGAGATGATAGACATACGATATGTCCCTAGATAAGCGCATCGAGATGATAGACATACGATATGTCCCTAGATACGCGCATCGAGATGATAGACATACGATATGTCCCTAGATAAGCGCATCGAGATGATAGACATACGATATGTCCCTAGATAAGCGCATCGAGATGATAGACATACGATATGTCCCTAGATAAGCGCATCGAGATGATAGACATATATACGATATGTCCCTAGATAAGCGCATCGAGATGATAGACATACGATATGTCCCTAGATACGCGCATCGAGATGATATACATACGATATGTCCCTAGATAAGCGCATCGAGATGATAGACATACGATATGTCCCTAGATAAGCGCATCGAGATAGACCTACTCATTGAATGCAATTACGTGGTTTCTGAAGTTGTCAACATTGTGTATTTTAATGGTAACAAATAATTAACCGAAATACAAAAATACTAACGGGGGTTTTCAGAACCACATTGAAATGAACGTTCGAGTTTATATTGAGCCCAGTGTCAGTAGTCTCACGCACAGTGTAGCAGAAAGCTTTGGCCGTAATGCGCAGGGACTCTTAAAGCTCCGTTTTGTTTAATTCAGAATGTCTCTACTTTGCTATGCCAGGGTGATGCGTCACCTCTTGGAATCGACACCGAAAAAATGACCTCACTCAAACATCGGGTCACTGGTGAAGGGGAGATAAGCACTAAGGTAGATATGCCATACATGTTACTTGCACTGTGGCTGAAGCAACGCCAATATCGTAAAACATCATAGTTACATTTGGTCTAAGCAAACAATCGTGGACATCACGTAAAACGACTCAGAACTCCAGAGGTGTACCTTTTTAGAGCAAGAGAGACTGGACAGGTCAGTGGGTCAATGGAGTGATGACACTATCCCTCTTGATTCCATTATGGTTGTCATCGATAACGGCAACGAATCAGTGAAATAATTTGCTAGTCTTTTACTCACGTAGGCCAGTTTCTTATACAGAGAATGTGGCCATGGGTCAATCTTGACTGATTTTACCACCAATGCTCAGCAAATGAATTTGTCTTCGATTTATCGAACTGTAAATGCTCGCATTATATCTTGACTTACTCCGTTCTCGTTAGCAATGCTTTGAGGAAAAAAAATCATATCAACAACACGTATTTAATCAGCAAGTTAACGCAGCATGTTCGAATAGATGTTAAAGACATGCATTAGCATCATCATCTTAATTGATACTGAAGAGACAAAAGACGGTACCTTCTGGGATAGTCAGCGAAATGTATAGAATTCATTAGATGTGCTTATTCGAGATGTATGGTCCGTGTGGCGAATACGTAACATTTCTTTCTGATTTGCTACGAAAATCAAAGCATACTTTAAATGTGATTGCGGCTGTTTGTATTGCAGGAGAAAAAGGCAATAAAACGAATTGAAGGTAAGTCTCAATTTATGTCTGCAATAACCCGCTCACAAGGGGCGCCACCCATTGTATTGACGCTAATTAGATGACACTAATAAACGTTAATTTGTGTTAACTCGTTTAGGTGCATGGATTTATAAGCCAACCTATGTCATTTCCATGTTAATTTGTGTTAACTCGCTAGGAATCATAGGGAAAATATTACCTTTGTTTCAGTTTAAATATCCATGTGAAACGTTGCACGCCAACCTGTGTCAATTACACGTTAATTTCCGTTAATTGTTTAGAAGCATTACCTTTGTTTCTTAATTATTTTTAAATATCCACATGAGAATGTTTGAGTCCTAGAATTGCACACACACCCCTTGACGCATTGTTCCACACCCCTTTACACAGAGTTCCACACCACTTGACACATTGTTCCACACCACTTGACACACTGTTCCACACCACTTGACACAGTCTTCTACACCACTTGACACACTGTTCCACACCACTTGACACACTGTTCCACACCACTTGATACACTGTTCCACACCAATTGACACATTGTTCCACACCAATTGATACACGGTTCCACACCACTTGACACACTGTTCCACACCACGTGACACACTGTTCCACACCACTTGACACACTGTTCCACACCACGTGACACACTGTTCCACACCACGTGACACACTGTTCCACACCACGTGACACACTGTTCCACACCACGTGACACACTGTTCCACACCACGTGACACACTGTTCGACAGACCAGCTGGCGAAGAGACGAGAGCACCTGGAGAAGACGCGTCAGGCCCTGGAGAAGCTGCAGGGAGAGACAGACATAGAGGAGGAAATGGTCAGTCGTCTTTCGTTAACAAAATAATTGAATATAAATTAAGTTGCATGTTCTTCCCCACAACTCCGATTCGAAATAAAGTATACTTGTTAATTAGGGGGTCATCTCATTTCCCCCTTACCTCTCAGCAGCCTTCTTCTTTTGTTCTTGTTATTCCCCAGTTTTTATCTGTTCATGTCACCATCAACGCCCCCGCCGCCGCCATTACCGATGTAGTCGCCATCGTCAATATCGTACAACCATATCGGCTTGTAACGCTCTCGGAACTTCTCAGATAATTGATACGCTTTTCGACCAAACGATTGCCTCTTACTACATTAATTCATCCCGGCTTATTTGTACCTGAGACTTCTATCCTCAAAAGGATATCGTCAGTAAACATTATTTCAAAATTAATATTACATCCAGTGTCGCGCTATCTCGGATATCGGAAGATGGTAGTAGTAATGGCGAACTAGAACTTCGGACTTACGACTTGGAGAACCGGGTTCGAATCATGTGCTGCCGTGTCGAACCTGGGGAAAGTTCGTTCATTCTCCTTTGCTCCAGTCCACTCGGCTGTAAGAATAAGTACCTGGTTGTATGCAGTGGTGGATATTTATGCACGAATAATGTTCGCGCTTTAATTGCTGCGTGACCGGATGCTTCCTGGAGAGGTCGAGAGGGTGTCATGTTGAACTGGTCCGCCAAGGAGTAAAGTGGAAAGCGTCTTGATCAGTTTTGTGGACGGGATACTGCGCTACATAAGAACTTGCCCTTTTATTGTTTTGGGGAAAGTTGCCATTCAACCATTTCGTCGCCATTGCAGCCGTAACTTAACCTTCCCTTCTGTGTGGCTCGGTCCGTGCTGAATCCAAAGACGGGTGGTTCGTGCTGACATCCAAAGACGGGTGGTTCGTGCTGACATCCAAAGACGGGTGGTTCGTGCTGACATCCAAAGACGGGTGGTTCGTGCTGACATCCAAAGATGGGATGGTTCGTGCTGACATCCAAAGATGGATGGTTCGTGCTGACATCCAAAGACGGGTGGTTTGCTGTTGAACATTTCCTGCAGACGAAACCTTTTCAGTTCTTGCGTTTCCCCACAAGTCTCTGTTTGCATCGTCCCCACTCCGAGACTCGCCAAATACACCTCCACGTGCTCTAAAACATCAAATTGCATCAACCCCACCTCAGTTATTAAGGTGCTGGGTTCCCCCAATCCCTCGTTACTGACGACAATACTTACATTTAGTATTTGTCTGTTTCATGATCGATTTATGTGCGTGTTTGCAGTATACGGATTTGAATAACAAAGTGCAAGAAATGTGGGTAAGTCGATTTCAAGAACACCACGATGACATTATTCACATTAAGTAGGCTACGCGGCGAAGTCATTCACGCCATTGAACCTGTCAATGTAGGCACATTGTCGTCCAGGTCACTCCTGTACAACTATGTATCAAATAAATGCGTTTACTGATGTAATCATATTAATTAAAAGTTAAATTTTGAATACACGAGTTCTATTTCCACTATATTCGAGCTCTTTAAATATACTGTTTTTTTGTCATTAAAATAATACAAATCATTTTACATGTAACTGCATTGGTCTGAAATAAGGTATACAGCAATGCTGTGACAAATGTAGGCCATATACTTGTACAGACTGTCAAATATGTAAAGGCATTAACAATCATCTATGTAGAATTCGACATTTCTACCACCAGAATTTATCGGATCTATACGTATCGCGTAAATTACGCGTACACGTGTAAATAACGTATCTATAGGCCTAGTAATTATACATACCTTTAGACAGTTTCATAATAGATGTATTTAAAATGGCATTGTAGATACGCTTCAAGGAAACGGAACAAAAGCTAATGAAGTTGGGAAGTACAGCCGCAGGGCAGATAGAACGGTAAGCTCAACTGCAGCAGTCTCCAAGTTCAGCGACTATTCCAACGTCCACTCTTCACAACGGCTGCTCTCTCAAACGTTCTCTCCCTCTCTCTTTTTCTCTCTCGCTCTCTCTCCAAAACCTATTTATCAATCGGATCATCTCCCCAATGTTTCCTCCCTCCAACGGCCCCTCCATCCACATTAAAATCGATGCTGTTGAAAGACCATTTCACAACCGGTCACCCTGTCCAGTGCTCAGTGGTCGGTGTTCTAGTCATTGTCACCTTTCTGCAACGACCAGTTGACGGCTGACTCACGACTACCGTTTCATCCATTCAAATTGAATACGGAATCTTTATATATTTCCCTACAACCCAACTAATTTGTCTAATAACATGTCTAGTTATGCTTGTACCAAAATAGCACGATGTTCCACTCACCGGGTGCAAGTCAATAATTACTGTTATCTGCTGCATACAGTAGTGGCACAATGGACGACAACAGAAATGTAAATGGCCAGCAGGAATTAATGAGCTTAAGATCGACATACTGTAATTGGTTTGTTGTTGTATGTCAGTATGTGTGGGTTTATGGCTATTGGCAAGTTACATATTTAACTTTATTGATGCAAAGTTTGCGTCCAGAACATTGGCTGAAACAATGCCCCCTATAACCACATGAAGTTGTTTCAGGTTGGAATTCCTTGAGAACAGCGCAGGAGAGTATAGCTACGCAGAAACGGAAACGGAAGAGGAGTCAGAAAACGAAGTTGCTTCCCCAGAACGAGAGCCGAAGCCGGGGCCGGAAAAGGCAAGCGATGAGGGAACGACATGCGCACAAAAAACGGGTTGCGAAGAGGAAGCCATGATGGTTGACGAAGACATTACTTACTCTCTATTAGGTGTTTCGCAAAATAATTCGACAGGTTTGTCGGAATCAAAATATGCAGATACACCACTCCCAACGTTTGCAGACTATCCTAATATGTCACCGTCGACGTTTTCCTGATCCAGACACGTGATTCGTTTCGCTGGTGCCACGGCAGTTGACACCGAGTGATGATCGCGTTGCATCCGTGCCTCAACGGCAGAACCTAGGGTTATGTTGCTGGGGCAGTTGCTGTAACCACACAGAAGCGTGGGCCGATGAGGGTGTCCGCGTTTGGGACGGTGGCCGCGCGGTCGTGGCGTGGCGTGTATAGTAATATAGTAAGGTAGAATGAGCAACTGGTTGCTTCCCTATAACGTTATCATATTTGCGTCCGATTATCGGTAGATATGAATTATCCTGTATGCATGGCTAAATGTTTTGATAATAAATAACTTATAGTGCAAAATTCATGCGGTCCTTGTATTTGTAACATCACGCACGCGCACGCGCACGAGCACGCGCACGCGCACGCGCACGCGCACGCGCACGCGCACGCGCACGCGAACGCGAACGCGCACGCGAACGCGAACGCGAACGCGCACGCGAACGCGACGCACGCGCACGCGCACGCGCACGCGCACGCGCACGCGCACGCGCACGCGCACGCGCACGCACCGCACGCACACGCACAGCACACACACACACACACACACACACACCAATACTTCTGATTCTGATCGCACCATCAACGCCGGCGTCGTCGATCGTCATCATTGATCATTTGATCATCGTTGTGCTCGGTTGTCATTGTGTTCGATCATTGTCGTCATCGATAATAGCGGTCGTTGATCATGTCGTGTTTGTATTTATATTTATATGGCGGAAATTGCAAGCACCACTTGAGCTATTAGATTAACATACGTTGTGAAAGGTGCTGTTTATGCAGCATTACATCAAAAGAACACAGTAATCGCGACTAGTTATAATAGTTCCACATGATTACGCCGGAGAGCAGGGAATGAGACGGACACCCGTCTTTCCGTCTTGAAGACGGGCAGACGACTAACCGTGACGAGTAATTACGACTGAGAAGACTGGTGGGATTTACAGAGGGTCATCTTTTCACTAGATTAACTAATTAATCTAAGTCTAAGGGCCCTGATTGATGACTGGCAGTGGCACAACTTGTAGTTACACAACTCAAATGAACCAGTATTAATTAATTACATAGCTCAAATGACAGTGATTTGTCACTGAAAAAACTAAACAGATCAATGATGGTTGTGGTTGACGTGAATGTCTTCCACGCAAGCCGTTCGCACGCAGGAAGGTATGTTTTTGGCTGCTTCAATACGGACAAAATTTATTTCAGGCCTGTCGAAGAATAGCGGCTGTTCCAACCCTAGCGCGGGCGTCGACTTGTCAGCAAACGAACTCGTCGCTGTATGACCGGCTTAATGTTTTCCCAAACATGATGCTAAAAGTTGGACTCTGTTGTACTCATGCATCTTGTCGCTAACAAGCAGTAGTGTTTTCGCCAAATAAAACCTCAATTTGTTTGGAAAAGATCAGCAAGGAAACCAGTTGTAGGCCCTATGTATTAGTTTGGAATCAACTCCCTCATACAAATAAATCATTTGAAACTATAAAAAGTGATAGCCATATTTCATAAAAACTGAAAATATTTGCTTGAAATTGCTTTTCCGACATATATTTTCGCAGGTTCCATGTTTCAATGACAACTTTTACCTGTCCTCGTTTATGATTGCGCTAAATGACTAAATTTGTGTTTGTTGTGCCTGTGAGCTTGATAAAGGGTCTATAGGCGGTATAAAAGTGTTAGAATTAGTATTATTATATGTTGCTTGTCATCATTCCATGTAAGTTACCGCGTGGATTACCGGTATACTACAACGAGATATTCCGATCTACCAAACAAATCACTGGGTACGTCCATGGGTTTAAGATTATGGTTAGATCATGGAAGCTTAGGATTAAGCTAATGGTACGTATGACATGGTTGACATATTTACGTGGATGGGTAGCAAAAAAACAAAATTTAGGCAGCCAGTCGAGACAATTATTTATTAATCCTAATAATACAACTCATTGTAATTTGACGCATTTGTTTTATTGACAATATACGTATCGATACATATAGCTTCCAGTTCGCACCAGTATTCACGATCCGTATAATGCTTGTGAATATTCACTACCGTCCACCGGACATCGGATAGCTACGCTGAGTTTCATGGGGCTAGAGAAAACATACAGGTGCTGGTAATGTGAAGGATTACGAAAAGAAACGCACACTCGCCCACCTACTCAAATGAAAATCCAAGAAGTGTGTTGTAGAAAAAATACCGAGGGGAAATTATCACGTTTTCCAATTAAAAAATATCGCCCGATAAGGGACTCGAACCCTTGACCCTCAGATGGCTAAGGACAATTTCAGCTTTAAAAGTCTGATGCTCTACCGACTGAGCTAACCGGGCTACGATAGACAAGGGCCGTGCGCTTTTGCGGGGTCGCAGTGGCCGTTACGTATTCGGTGCGTCGTCTTTTGAACCGGTCTTGTCAATTACAGCAATCATAGAAATATATGCATGAGAAACGTACTAAATAGGTTGATGTTGCAATTTTACGTATGCTGTATTCCTTCACAAATATCAAAAATTTACAATAAAATGACAACCGGGATATCATTTTCTAAAAAGAAGGAAATGAATGTAGGCCTGGTAGAAATCATTTAGCCAAGACTAATATATATTATATCTAAACCTGAATTATGATTGTAAATGACACACTCATTTGACATGGAGAACTTCGGTTTGGTGGCATTTTAAATGACCACCAGTCAACAACAAAAATGGGTTTCCCAACGCTTAGACACCTTCAAATGAAGGTTGACCACACTGGACGTTTAGGTAATACGCATTTTTAAACACGTTTGTGTACTTTTATGCCCTTGCTACAGAGTGGGATTGTGCACTTGATTGGAAGATGGCGAAGAGGAATAAAAAGAAGAAGAAGAAGAAGAACAGGGAACATGTGATAAACAACATTTCTGACAGGTCAAATCTTTGCTATCAAATTACACCAATATAAATATTTTGGACCACTGGCTATTACGTAAGATCCGGTCTCGTGTCATAAAAAGTGTCACAACTCCTGCTAGGCGCGTTAGTGTCTTGCGGTCTACCAGGGAAAACTGTCGTCCATTTGTTCAGTGTCTATTTTTGGCATGTCACCTAAAGATTATATTATACAAAATAAAATTATCACCCGCCGGGCTTTAGAGGTGGTAGTATTCCGTAAACACCGCTACATCTCCGTGGGAGATTCTGTTCTTTATGGTTTATCACCAAATTGCAAATCATCGCGACAACCGCACTCCTTATAATAATAATAATGATAATAATAATAATGATAATAATAATAATAATAATAATAATAATAATAATAATAATAATAATAATAATAATAATAATAATAATAATAATAATATAATAATAATATAATATAATAATAAATAAATAACAGTAACAATAACAATAACAATAACAATAACAATAACAATAACAATAACAATAACAATAACAATAACAATAACAATAACAATAACAATAACAATAACAAAACAATAATAATAATAACAATAATAATAATAATAAACATTATTTATTCACGATAACTTTATAAAGATGGCGAGGAGGAATAAAAGGGCAATGATGTATGACAAGTGTTCCCAATATCCAAATGCCGCTGTGGTGGTCCCAGATTCGCTTTTATCTGTTCTGACGCGCTCTGACGTAGTGGCAACGGCATACGTCATGCCCGGGCCGAGATTCGACTAAATAACACAACACGTTCGAATGAGTGAAAATGATCACATAAGTTAATCCATTTTTATTTAAGATGTGCGTGATAACAATATTATTTCAATACTTGATGTATTACTAACGGAAACTGCGTTAGTAACAAAGGCGAATCATGACTCGATACGAATCTGGGACCGCTACCGTCGCAGTCCCAGATTCGTACGAATCCTGGACTGGTCGAATCTGGGACCACCACACCTACTGACGTGGCCATACGCCCTTGTCTCGTACCATGCTTGTACAGGCCTACTAGGCTCGGTTATACAGGCTCCGTGAGGTGGCAGCACTTTTAACAGAAAAATAAGTAAATATTCAAATTTACAGTTGTTTATAAAATAAGAATTACGGCAGGATTAACCAAGGTATGCAGTTTTGTTTAGCATCATACGGTTAACGTACAAATTAAATAAGGATATATTTTTATCAAATAATGCTGTATTATAAAAACTATTAAAAATTAAACTTATATTAACACAAAATAAATAGAAATACAAATTTGCAGTTGTTTATAATAATATAAATTACGGCAGGATTAACCAGTGTCCGTGAGGTGGCAGCATTATATAGATCATGCGGATAAATATTTAAAAGCCGGCAGAATCACCAGACTGTCTTCTCGGCGTAGTTCCGCAGCCGCCCGACAGTCGGTTAAGCGAGACTAAGGCCTACTTAAAGGGCAAAAAAGGCAATGGTTTGGTGTTATGCACTTAGACGAGTTTACACAAACTAACCATTTGCATCTACAATAAATGTTTTCGCATTAGTAGTTTCCTCAGAAAGTGGTGTTAAAGTGGGCAAGTCTAGCTAAATCATCGACAGCATGAACAGGCCCATCTTGTTCGATACAACCAATCAAAATCCAGCTTCTATCTGCATTTTGGAAAAGTAATACGTCACGGTGTCGTCTGTTGGTTCAGCTGTCACAACAGAGAGCCAAGCGGTTCGTTAAAAGTGTCTTACGTCGATTTACAACGAAATCGCGACAGCAATATGCCACACTGTTCATCATACGCTTGTAGTAACAGTACAGTGAAAGACAGTATCAGTAAGATGTCTTCTTGTTAACCTTTGCATGCGCGAGGTAAGATGGATGGCTGAGCGAACCGCTTACTAATAACCTTTTTTCCTGCCTTAAACCCACGACCAGATTACCTCAACACATCATCACGTTGCCTTCAAAATGTTAGAAATTCAAACAAAACCCTGATGAATATAAACAGATATCCCAAACCACCAATTCCAATTTTTTTGTACCCTTCGAAACTCCCGCCAAAATTACGACATAGACCAACCATTCATAGCACAAACAAAACAGTCTCAATCACGACATACAGAACCCACTTGCAACATAAACAACCAACAAGAAGAATGGCATCGTTCCAAGCCCCGCTTGTATTCCTTGGCATAGCAATCATACTTAGACTGTCCCAGTCACCAATATCCACATACAACACTGAAGAAATTACCAAAGACGTCACATTCTTAAAACATTCTCTTCTTTCGATCACCCACAGACAGCTTCGTTATGCAACACGACCAGGCAAATTCACCGGACTCTATATAGGCATGCTCTTGTTGGCACTGGCAAATGACACCCCAACAAACCCAGGCCCAATCAAATTCCCTTGTGGTACATGCAATAAACCTGTAGCATCCAACCAAAAAGCCACATGCTGCGACTCATGTAACACATGGTTTCACACAAAATATCCAACAAAATATATTCTTGTATGAATAAAACCAATATGGAAAATGTCTCCTGGTACTGCCCTGGGTGTGGCCTGCCAAACCTATCTAGCATTTTCTTTGACCCACCCTACGACACTGACTGTGACAGCAACAGATTCTCCTCCTCTGACAATGACTCAAACTCCCTCCGCTTTAGTTCAGTCTCCAGCTACGGAAGCCCTATAGCACACTCCTCCCCTTGCACAACCCAACCTGAGCCCTCCTTGAGAGAAAAGATCAAAGTTCGGAACAAAAACAACAACTTAAGAGCCATTGTTATAAACTTTCAGAGCCTAAAAAACAAAAAACCTGACCTTCAACTGACAATAGACAATACCAACCCTGATATTATTTTTGGATGTGAAAAAATGGCTACACAAGAAAATTGACACCTTAGAAATCCTACCCAAAAATTACACAGTCTACAGAAACGATCGATCCTCCAAGGGTGGAGGAGTACTCCTAGCAATAAAAAAACTACATTAATTCTTCCATCCAAGCCGACCTAGACACTGACGCAGAACTTATTTGGGCAAAAAGTAAAGCAAAAAACAACCCAGATCTTTACATCTGCAGTTTCTACCGACCACCAACCGACGAGACAGGACTGACCCATCTAAGACACTCAATAAGCAGAATCAGCCAAAATGGAAAACACAATATATGGATAGCTGGTGACTTTAACTGTCCCAAGATTAATTGGACCTCCCTAACCTGCCCAGAAAATGATAAAACATCCACTAATTTATAGACCTGACTAAAGACTTCCACCTTCACCAATCTGTACGGGAACCTACTAGAGGCAAAAACATCCTAGAACTTTTCCTCACTACAAACCCCTCCCTCATAGAAAGCACACATAGCATACCAGGCATCAGTGACCATGACAGTATCCCCTTATTAAACATCAATATAAACCTGCCCAGGAATATCCCCCCTCCCTACAAAGTTTTCAAGTACCACAAGGCAGAATGGAAACACATTGATCAAGAACTCCAGGACCTAGGAAACAAAATTCAAAACCAAGCCCCACTCACTGACTCCCCAGAACCACTTTGGGACCTCTTCAAACACAGCCTCCAGGAAATCATGAACCAATTCATCCCCTTCAAATATTCTTCCAAACGGTACTCACTCCCCTGGATTAATAAAGACATTAAAAAAATGATAAACAAAAAACAACGACTATACAACAAAGCAAAGAAATACCAAAGAGAAAATGACTGGACCCAAAAGAAGATCCAACAGAATACTGGAAATATCTCGCACATATAATCGATCCAGAACAAGACAAAGAAAAAAATCCTTTTGGCACTACATAAAATCACTCAATAAAGACACAACACGAATCTCCCCACTAAAAGACAAAGGCATCCTTCACACAGACAGCAAATCCAAAGCAGATATCCTCTCAAACCAATTCCAGTCTGTATTCACCAATGAAAACCTAACCAACCTCCCCCAGCTCCCCAACCAAAACCGATCCTCACAAATGCCCCCAATCCATATCACAGTGAGTGGCATTGAAAAATTACTTAAAGAATTAAAACCAAATAAAGCCCAAGGCCCAGATAACATTCCTGCCAGAATCCTGAAAGAAATGGCCTCTAAAATAGCTCCCATCCTGACAATCATATTCCAGAAATCAATAAACTCCGGAACTCCCCCTTCAGACTGGTTGAAAGCACATATAGTCCCTATCTACAAAAGAATGACAGAACCATCGCCTCAAACTATCGACCAATCTCCCTCACCAGTATACCATGCAAAATTCTTGAACATATCATATCCATATCAATCCATAAACATCTTGAAAACACAATATTCTCACTGATCGACAACACGGCTTCAGATCTAGGCGTTCCTGTGATACTTCACTGCTCACAACTATCCATGACCTGACTAGCACCCTGGAAAAAAATCACCAAATTGACCTTCTACTACTAGATTTCTCTAAGGCTTTTGACACTGTCCCCCATAATCGACTCCTCCACAAATTAGACCACTACGGAATTAGAGCCAGCACCCACCTTTGGATAAAAAAATTCTTACCAATAGAACTCAAGAAGTGCTGGTAGAAGGGTGCAAGTCGGGTCAGGTACACGTGAGCTCTGGAGTCCCACAGGGTACTGTTCTTGGCCCCCTCCTCTTCCTTCTCTATATAAATGACATGCCCACCCACATATCTCCAGGAACCTCCCTCAAACTTTTCGCCGATGACGCAATGCTCTACCGAAAAATCAATAATCACACCGACCAAGACAACCTACAGCACGACCTTGACAGACTAATCGACTGGGCACAATCTTGGCAAATGACTTTCAACCCCTCCAAATGCGAAATAATGCACATCACTAGATCGAAATCACCCATAGATAACCCATACATAATACATAACGAAACACTCAGAGCAGTACCAGAAGCAACACACCTTGGCATAGACATATCAAATAACCTCTCCTGGAACCCACACATCAACAAGATAGTCAATAAGGCAAATAGCAAACTTGGATTCATTAAAAGAAACTAAAATCTATTCCCCAGTCCATCAAGACCTATGCCTATTGGGGTCTGGTCCGCCCACACCTCGAGTACTGCTGCCCGGTGTGGGACCCATATACCACCGAAACATCAACCATCTAGAGGGGCTCCAGCACCGGGCAGCAAGATTTGTGGTCCATAATTACAGCTGGGAAACATCTGGATCCACCTTGGCCTCTGCCCTCTCTTGGCCAACACTAGAACAGAGGAGGGCTGAGGCCAGACTTACCACCATGTATAAAATAACAAACAATCTCTTAGACATCAATCCCAACCAATACCTCATGCCCGGACACAGCCAAACAAGATCCAACCACCCACACAAATACAGACAAATATCAACCTCCCACAACTACTACAAATACAGTTTTTTCCACAAACAATAGCCCAGTGGAACAGACTTCCTTCTAGTGTATTTGCCCACAACAGTCTCGACACCTTTAAGGGTGCATTGCAGGACATTAACCTGACAATTGCACCCTTCAGGCACCTCCAATAACCAATATACACCACCACCCCGTCCCCCTCCACACCCCATCCCTACCACACCCCCACCCTTGATTTGTACTTTTCCCCACCCACCCCACCCTAATCCCATATTCCCAAGCACAAATACTCTTATTCCACTTCCAGATAATATGAAGCCAGCCATCCTGAAACCGAGCAACCATACTAGTGCGTGATGCCCCAGTAGGGGTTTTGCACTACAACATAACAGAAAAACCTTTGAATCGAGCAGAACTGAAACAGTGGTTCAGTGGATTCGTTGCCGTTGCCGTTGCCGTTGCCGTTGCCGTTGCCGTTGCCGTTGCCGTTGCCGTTGCCGTTGCCGTTGCCGTTGCCGTTGCCGTTGCCGTTGCCGTTGCCGTTGCCGTTGCCGTTGCCGTTGCCGTTGCCGTGCCGTGCCGTTGCCGTTGCCGTTGCCGTTGCCGTTGCCGTTGCCGTTGCCGTTGCCGTTGCCGTTGCCGTTGCCGTTGCCGTTGCCGTTGCCGTTGCCGTTGCCGTTGCCGTTGCCGTTGCCGTTGCCGTTGCCGTTGCCGTTGCCGTTGCTCGTTGCCGTTGCCGTTGCCGTTGCCGTTGCCGTTGCCGTTGCCGTTGCCGTTGCCGTTGCCGTTGCCGTTGCCGTTGCCGTTGCCGTTGCCGTTGCCGTTGCCGTTGCCGTTGCCGTTGCCGTTGCCGTTGCCGTTGCCGTTGCCGTTGCCGTTGCCGTTGCGTTGCCGTTGCCGTTGCCGTTGCCGTTGCCGTTGCCGTTGCCGTTGCCGTTGCCGTTGCCGTTGCCGTTGCCGTTGCCGTTGCCGTTGCCGTTGCCGTTGCCGTTGCCGTTGCCGTTGCCGTTGCCGTTGCCGTTGCCGTTGCCGTTGCCGTTGCCGTTGCCGTTGGGAGTCACGGACACAGTGCGGATGCTAGACGACCCGATTTGATTGACCTAACCACGAAAACGACCACCAACAGCCGCCAAACTTCTCCTCACATATCTTACATACAAATGCATACACTATGTTATAAAATAAAATCTCTTGCGTTCCTCTAAGTTCTAACGAAGAAAATTCACAAAACAAACGCGCAGTTCTCGAGTACAACTTCTTCGGCCGCCCAGCGGTACCGTAAAATCGCTATAAAAGTTAGCTTTACACAAAATACCGCTAGACGGTACCTTTCTGCGTGCGAATATATATAAATGTTACTTAATGCACTCGCACGGGCCAAATAGTTTAATTACTTCATTACATCCATAATTGTTTGTGGCGCTTCACAACAAAATGCTATTAAAAATTACAATAAAGAGAAAACTACCCACAGATAATATTTAAAAATAATTAATTAAATACATATCTCTATATAATTAAAAGTGACCTATCAGTCATAAATAAACATACAAATTCCATGACAACAATTGTGATAAATGAATGTGAAGGTATGGTTAATAGTAATAATTAATTAAAATAGTAAAATAAGTACGACGTAACAATACTTTTCATTCAGCACATACACAACCATTATGTATAAGAAAATATTACTGAAGCTATTTGTTCTGCCTATGAATGATATTTCCACCACCAGATATGTAATAATAATAAGTTTTTTGGACAAGACACTTTATTAATTATCGAAACAATAAATCACAAAAATTTAAACAGGAATATGAATATATGGGAAATATATGGTGGTAGAAAAAGAAGGTTTTGGTGCATTTAAAAATAGTAATATTAATATGTTACTGTTTTAGTTATTATTGTTAAGACATCGCTTATGTAATATAAGCTTACATGCTCGCAGTACACGTGGGATGTTTATAGAAATATTTATAAAATAAACGATTTGACATCATTTTATGACTAATAGGCAATTTTAGATAATTATGCAGACACTTGTATTTTATATTTAAAAATAAATATTACCTGTGGGTAGCATTCTTCTTACTGCATGTACTTTAATAACAGTATGTTGTGAAGCACCACAAACAGTTATGGATTTGGCGCTGTATAAAATATACTATTAAAAATATATAATTTTATATTAAATTGTTACTTTTTATCAACTCTGTTAGGCCCATATTACCAAACCGTTGCCTTTGTTTGCCGTTTAAAATGTTCTGCAGACCATAGTGATAATTATTATTATATTATAATTAATTAAACTAATTCGCGCGTGCGAATGCAGTAAGGTTTATAAACATTCGCGCTCACAAATGCGCCATCTAGCGGTATTTTGAGTAAAGCTAACTTATAGCGAGTTTACGGTAGTCGAAGTTGTCGAGTTGCCGTCCGTCAAGATTTGCGCGTTTCTTTGTGAATTTTCGTCGTTAGAGGAATACAAGTGTTTTTTTGTAATGTAGTGTATGTATATATATATATATATATATATATATATATATATATATAGTTGTGTGTGTGTGTGTGTGTGTGTGTGTGTGTGTGTGTGTGTGTGTGTGTGTGTGTGTGTGTGTGTGTGTGTGTGTGTGTGTGTGTGTGTGAGTGTGTGTGTGTGTGTGTGTGTGTGTGTGTGTGTGTGTGTGTGTGTGTGTGTGTGTGTGTGTGTGTGTGTGTGTGTGTGTGTGTGTGTGTGTGTGTGTGTGTGTGTGTGTGTGTGTGTGTGTGTGTGTGTGTGTGTGTAAGAAATGTGAGGACAAGTTTGGCGGCTGTTGGCGGTCGTTTTCATGGTTAGGTCAGAAAGTAACATAAAAATAATAATACGCATGCACAGTTCACGCCGTCCAAGACGACTTAACTACGTCATTTTGTTTCTAAAATGGCGTAGTCTATAGACTTTCCATGGCTACATGTTCTACATTTTTTTCCTGGTAAACCACTGACGTTACAAATATGAAAGTTATTGGAATTTGTTACTTTTTATTAACTCTGTTAACCCCATATGATCAAAACATTGACTTTTGTTTCCCTTTAACAATGTTTCACCACGTGGATGGCGGTATATATGTCATAATGGCCGACTTGGTTGCAGCTCTGAGCGTTCTCCGATTTGGAGAGCGTCCGGACACGATTGCAGAGAAAGGAAACGTTGGCTGACGAGCACGGACCTTTGTTTCAGTATCCATACTTTGCTTCCGAACATCCGGGTGTCAGGACGGTTGGCGAAAGTAAACATGCTGTTTCTCGTTATTGTGCCTGATACAGCAACCGTCAAACTGTTTGTTTTATATAGCATTCGTGAAAAGCCTGGCTGACTACGTGGGCTACGTTATGCGCCATCAAGTCAAGTGTATCGGGAGCCACGAGCTAGTGACAAGCGGGTAGGAAAAGGTAGACTGCAGAGTACGTGTCTCTTGGTGTTGACCAGCTGTAGGTTTGTGAACACTCTGAAATTATTCAAGTACTCTCATGCAGTTTGGGCCCGCCAACAAGTACATGTACCGTGTCATGGCGTGTCCTCGCACTGACCCCTCATTGGCACCGGACAGCCGCTCTACGCGATACGCAAGTCGCAAACGTAGTTACAGTGGTACTCTGCCGACATTACTGGCTAGCCCCGCTCATGCTGCTCTCGGTGACTATCACACCAGGCGCATGCGCTATGCTCATCAAGTTTACGTTCCACCCCCTCTCTCTCTCTTCACTCACTCACTCACTCACTCACTCTCTTCTCTCTCTCTCTCTCTCTCTCTCTCTCTCTCTTCACTCACTCACTCACTCACTCACTCTCCTCTCTCTCTCTCTCTCTCTCTCTCTCTCTCTCTCTCTCTCTCTCTCTCTCTCTCTCTCTCTCTCTCGCTCTCCCCCTCTCTCTCTCTCTCTCTCTCTCTCTCTCTCTCTCTCTCGAATTTATTTCAAAATGAATTATCAAATGTCATTAACCTTGAAAATGGAAAATCTCCATATGAATTGCTGAAGTCATGGAAACCAACGAACAACCAGACTCCATTATAAACACAATAATGTTCGATTAAATACAGTGGCAATTCATCTCTTTACACTGAATAAGAATAATAATTGTGATATTGCTATTA
>JAODUO010000625.1:237500-257500 GCA_025642075.2 Ridgeia piscesae
GAGGCGGTATTCATAACGTTTAGGTTGATACTGTCTTTTACTAAGCAGTGCTTTAGAAATAACGCAGTTTGTGTAGCGAAAAACATTATTTGTTTTTCTTAGCAAAGTATATGTTTTATGTTATTTCACTGATATCATATTCGTTTCACAGCTGTATTTAATAACAAATTTCGGGTGGCAAAACATCGTCCGCTGGTGTATGAAAGAATCTGTATTAGCAACAATAAACGGTGGGTCGCGTGGTAGAGCGCCGGACTGTCAATCGCGGGGATCACACCTACCGCCGTTTTGAAACTCATGCAATTTAGTTCACCCCACATTTGCCTGTGTCTTTCGGAAGAGACACTAAAAGCGGGAGAGGAGAGGAGAGGGAGAGGAGAGGAGAGGAGAGGAGAGGAGAGGAGAGGAGAGGAGAGGAGAGGAGGAAGGAGAGGAGAGGAAGGAGAGGAGAGGAGAGAGAGAGAGGAGAGGAGAGGAGAGGAGGGAGAGGAGAGGAGAGGAGAGGGAGAGGAGAGGAGAGGAGGAGAGGAGAGGAGAGGAGAGGGAGAGGAGAGGAGAGGAGAGGAGAGGAGAGGAGAGGAGAGGAGAGGAGAGGAGAGGAGAGGAGAGGAGAGGAGAGGAGAGGAGAGGAGAGGAGAGGAGAGGAGAGAGGAGAGGAGAGGAGAGAGGAGAGGAGAGGAGAGGAGGAGAGGAGGAGAGGAGAGGAGAGGAGAGGAGAGGAGAGGAGAGGAGAGGAGAGGAGAGGAGAGGAGAGGAGAGGAGAGGGGAGTGAAAGTTTAGAAAACAGTTTAAACAGTTACAATGTGCTACACGGTTAATGGTAATGCTGGCAACACACCAGCAATTCTTCATGGTGGGATGCTACAATTATCCCAGTTTTCATTGATGTTGTCATTAACTCATTTGAAGTACACTGAACACATCGTTCTGCTTCGTCTAAATATATACAACATTTACTAAACAGTACACTGTTACATTACTCTTTTTATTACATGTGTAAAACCCCCGATAACAACAGTCGCACGGTCGCAACTGCCGCCGGGTCGGTCACAGGGTGTACCGTACTCGGCGATGTCAGCAGGTCTCAGGCCGCGGTACACGTGGCGGATGTAGGGGATCACCGGGTCAGCGACGGCCAGGCGAAGTCGGTCATGGATGACCCAGTGTTGGTCGGAGAAGACAACTGCTGGAGAAAGAGATAAACGAGACACAGGAAATGTTCGACTGGCACTCAGCATTCCACGGACGACCGTAGTAACGTTCGCACGTTCCTTGTGACGGCCGCCAATACGACATCGGTTGGGTAACGATGATGATGATGATGATGACGTCGAGACGGTTCAGAAATCTCGACAGGGCGGTTTATCAAGACATTGAAAGGTACCTAACATTTACTCCTAAACACATGCATTGTAAAGTCTTGTTGACATTTAATGATATCTTACTTCCTTTGGCTAGTATACATACACACTCCAGTACCTTGCTGCATGATAGCTATAGGCCTACATCCAAGAGATCGTCACCAACTTAATATCGTATGCAACTATAGTGTCCGCCAATAGAACAACATTAAACATTAAGTAAGGCTGTGCTATTCGTTATGTTGCGTATTTCCGTGGAAAGTGGTGCCTTGTGGGCTAACACAATACACGACAATTACAGCCGAACTAATTGTCTGATTGCAAAATAGTGCAACTTTCTGCACTTACCAGTGTTGTAACTGAGTTATCTAGCGATCTAAATTATAGGTTGTCCTGGGCCTAAGTTAGATAAAAATTAGGTAGTTACGTATTAATTTATTAAACCATGTCGTTTCTCAAATTGAAGAAATTTTTTTGTCAGCCAACGTTTCAAGACTGTACTGCAGTTATTATTAATAACTTTTCGTTTCGAATCGCGTGAAAACAGCGATCCACAACTAAATAACTTGCAGCAAGTTGAGTTGTGTGTATCTAGTACGAACGGGGCACGAATTATGAATGGGCATGATGCTTAAAAAGGATCGTGGAGCGACAAAAGTGACTCATACAGTCACAATGTAGCGATATCTTTGCAACACGACATCCGGTGATGAGCACGCTCGGCCGGCCTTCTCTGGGGCTCTTCGTCTTCGTCATTGTCCGCGCACTGATTGCATCCACGGCTTCGCTCAGCTCGCTGCTCGATGACGCGAAACAACACAACTCTACCTGATGCCGGACGATAAGATGGTGTACTTGGGTATGGCGCAGGGGCAGGTCACGTGGTGGTGTGCTTAGACTTAAAGAGATGTGTATCGGACCGCGCTATCGTCTTGGTCGAGGGGGTGTAGCGACGGCTGTCCGTATCGATAGTTGATAAAGATAGTGACGCGTGGAGTTTGAGAACAAAGATATACTGTGAGAAACCTAACGAGCATTGGGTGCACTTGTACAGCCGGCAAATACTGTTACATTGCCGGCCACAAGGACAACACAAACAACCGTAAATTATCAGCGCCGACAGCAGTGTCCTCAAGTCACCAGTCGGCGGTTAACACCAAGTCAAGGAATTGGGAGATAACGCAGTGTCTCTGACGTCCGTCGATGTCTCATTAAGATAACACTGACGCCGCCTGCGTACTCACTTTCTGTGATAAATTCGTAAGGTTTGTTGCCAAACTTGACAACCCTGACCCATAGCGAGATTGTCTTTTGGGGGTGGGGTTTTCGTCTGAGATTGCATATTTCCAATAGACATCCATCAGATTTCAACCGGAGCGTTGTCGAATGTTATAGAATTGTTGCCATCGAACAGTGCTGAACATGTTTCGACTGCGAGGAATATGTCGTAATATTTCTTCGTGGTCGACTACTTCCCTTCTGGAGAGATACTTTCGTCTCCCCGTACCCCATCTCCCGTGTGACGTCAACTATGTGTTATGTCGGGTAGAACGCGCTGTTCCTCAGTGTCCACGTTAGAATCCCTGTCGTGTTATGAATGACGTCTGCTGTCACTAGCTCTGTATGAGGTCTGTCTCGACAGGCTTACGTTCTGTTCTGTTTGACGCCGTTTTAGCATGTTCTCTGTAGAGTATGTTTTATACGTTCTATGAGAAGTATGTCGCAGTTCGTTCGGTGTGGCGTGTGTCTTAGTAAGGTCTCGGTTAAGCTTGTTTTGGTTGGCCTGCTCTGTGTGTTATACGTTACTTTTAATACGTCCTTATTAGACTGCTTTATCTGAGGTGTCAACTATTTGTACATTTTGCGATTAAGCTTTCCAATAAGTCAGCCCCTTTATTCGCATCAATGCTTCATTAACATTTCTGAAAGGACAAAACTTGCGATGGATTCTTACAACGCTTTTATCATTTGTCTTTCCCCTCTTCGAACGAAACCCACTGGCCGATTGCATACAAGGGATTTACATTTTTTAAATAGTGAATAGTGTTTGTGTTACTTTGCTAGGCAATCTCTTCAATTCTATATTATCCAAACCTGTGAACTCCTGAGTAAAGGCGCCGCTGTCGAAATCTTCGACGTCACCAACAGCGCATACCGACTACCACAACAATCGTCAGGAGGCGCTGCAAGACCGCCTGTCAAGCAAACCCACCGAACCGTGACGACGCAGCCACGCGGAACGGAGACCGAAACGGCCCCGGCGTGTGGCTGGTGAGTGCTTCACACTAGCCGCAACGAGCTGGCGACACGGCGAGCTTCGCGGTGCACTACCCAAGTTACACGGACGACTAATGACACCGGCTCCTTTGGCCGTTCGCATCACACGCCGCCGCCTGTGAATGAATGAGTCGATTCACCGTCGCCACGATACCTGGCGCCCTGCACAAAGTTAGCCTTCTCTGGCAGACGCTGCTGGGATGAAGCGGGATACGACCGACGACACGGAAGGAACCGGTACTCATCTCCTCGGCTCCCGGGAAAAGCCCGGTTCTCGAATGGATGCGCTCCTCGCTAAGCTGCGCTCTGAAGTGGTGAGTAGGCTATCTCGTGTGTGGAATGCGAAGACTCGTGTGTAATGACTATGGCGTTTCAGTTATCAAATTTATGACACCGTTTCCGTGTGTGTGTTTTGTCATTGAAGTCAGCATCCTTCTGTGCGGGTGTCATCACACGAGTCGTTTGCAATACTGGTAAAACATCCCGAAGGATGGCTTCAATAGGCGTGTTGGGGGTTATTTGCGAGCCGTATGATCTGATAAGGACACCGGTTCTGATGTGAAATATTCACTCTTCGTCACCGGGACCGTCTTAGGGAGAGACACGTCCACAGAGTCGGCATTGTCTTTGCCGTGCATTCATACTTCTACGTTGTCCTGTCAGTTTTTTCTTTAGACTGTTCCGTCTTCACTTACCTTCCATGATGCCCCGCGGCGTGTTTTCTGAGGTGGTGTAGAGCTGACTGACGTAACCAAACAGTCGTTTTACCGTTGACAACAAAGGCTTTTGTTTTCCATCGATGGAGTCCATTTTCATTGTCACGTATTCGTTTGTTTTGTGCTCGTTATAGGAACAGTCGGTAATGACGGGGCCTCGCCTTATGAAGCATTTCTGTTCGAATAAGTGCTCTTGTATTTATGCGTCAAATACAATTATCAAGGTTTTACCTCATCTACGATTGTGGATACAACAATTGCTCTGCCCTCCGTGGAGTTAAAAATCCACTCGTTAGATCATACATTTGCACAATCGAGTCATTCAGCCGTATTATGTAAGTGAGATGCTTCACGAAATGATTCTGAAATGAGCGGAGAAGTTAATTAATTTTGATGAGTAACTTGCAGTAAAACGGCTTTATTTATAAACTGGCTTCCGGGTTACTAATTGCAAGATTGCAAATTGCTGAAATGGCTTCAGGATATCAAATGCACTTATTGACCATTACAAAGTGCGTACCAATTTCTATATAATCTCAACATTGTTGAAAAACAATTACGATAATTCCTGTGCTGTAGGCATGCACGCTATCTCAGGTACGCGGGTAATGCGTTATTTATCAGCAAACGCGCGTCGCATGGTTATCTGTACACATCAATCGGCCAACTAAGTGGGGAGCAAGTGTTGATCAATTGGTCATTTAATCGGTCACTAGTGGATTGTTTGTTTAGCCACTGTCCGAACAATGTTCAATGCAGTGATCTGGCTGGACGCCGGTTTTGTTACGGCGAAGAAACCGTTTGTCACTGTCGACGCAGGTGCGATATCGCTCCGTCGACGAAAGACCGGACAGAACTGCTCAGTCGCAGACGACGTAACTGTCAAGCCATCGTTACGGTGCCATTAGCCAACTACCCGCCCGGGGCTATTTCGTATACCCCCCCCCCCCGCCTCCCCTCCGTCTCCACCCCTCCAATCAACAAGCAGTGCGATATGCGGTACTTTGATATCATATCACCTTCCCACGTCAATCGCGCCTGATAATGTGGGCAGGTCCAATGCCCATGCGATAGTTCGTTGCAGACAGCCGTCGTTTAATATCGCGATAAAGTTGTTTTTGTTTCATTGTCGCAAACGTCCGTGCCGTCGGTCAGCTTGCGTCTGACCAGTTAAGATAAAGAAATTCGAGTAAATATGATTTTATTTTATTTACATATGACAAATATTTATTATATCATTTATAAGTTGTATTTATTTCTGGGAGTTGACAAACTATTGACATGTATACCGCAAGAGAAACTTAGTTACACAAACGGCTGAACCCCCGTGAGAGTGTGACGTGCACTCCGTCCTCACGGAGAAGAAGTAAGCCCGCTGGAGCGGTGATGCGTGAAGAGCGTTCAGAACACTTCTGCTGTGCTTACTTATCGATATTCCGACAGTAGAATTTGAACCTTAGCCTAACTAAAATCCTTTCTGGAGATCAGCCTGTTAAAACTACCAACATTATGATGAAAACGATCAGTTTTGAACTTTTACAATTATTAATTTAACCTATAAAACCCTAGGATATTTGATCATATACGTAAACAATGACATTGCGTTTTTGAGGGTGGTTGTTTTGCAATTGTAACCACACCGATGGTGTGAGTTAGATAGAAACAATAGTAGCCAGGGCATCGAGAGCCGACCACCGCGATAACTGCAAGGCGCCCGACGGAACAATGCGCTAACAATGCTCTAATCGGCCACTTAGACGCCACCCCAGCGGAGTGCCAACAACTTGTCGCTTCAGGTCGTTCCGTATCGACCGACCACCGTGGCACACGTCTGCGTCTCCCGATAAACATAGCGCCATATCCGACGAAATATCATTCCGACCGTATCAAGACGCAGTAATGATACGGTCCGGCTATCGACGGTGGCCGTGGGGGTCTCTGGCGCGCCGGGTTTATCGTCAACTTGACATCTGAAATCACACACGTACTTTGTTGAACTTCTGTTGTCATACGCCACTAATGGATATTTGAAATACCCAAATAAAAAATCACTTGTAGTTGTATTTATGGCAATGCCACTTTTCGCCTTGAGGGGTTGGGTCTACATGACATGGTAGCGCCCTTCTGTTTTGTTTACTGTACGCCTGGAATTCTCCATATCCTGTGGTCTTCTGCGATGCGCTTCCATTTGTGTTCATTCGTGCGTGCACTCCCAAGATATTGTCTCCTGTTCTAGTTCTGTTCTGATTGAGTTTTCGTCTTCCTCTTCTTCAACCATCTTCTTTTCCATTGTCTTTATATCGGTATCCTCACACGTTTGCATGTCCTGTTCATCAGCTATACTTTAATTGTCAGCTGTTTTCATGTCAGTGTTTTTCTCTGACGGATTCCTTAATCTTCTGTCTGTCTTCTCGATTTATTTGAGAAGTACCAATCTTCCCCCTATATACATGTCATTCAGTTATTAATCTAACGTGTTGGACAAGACGAATATGCCGTGATTTAAACAACATACAGCAAAAAAAATTCAAATATGCAACGACGATAGGCAAATTAATTTAGACCTCTGTATAGACTACCATAAAAAGAGGTATTTTATATGTCACACGTGGGTGGTACATATTTGTAACACCTCGTTGATTTTTTTAATGAAATGCGGCTTCCATGGGGATGTTGACGTCAGAGTTATGTGGCGCTATGGTGATGTTTAACTTGGCGGCACGGGATGTTTAGTGAGGTGTCTTCCGCTTTGTTCCACGAAAAATGCGCTATAGATAGGTTTGAATGGAGGTCGCTTCTGAGTTCAATAACTCTCTTCAGTTAACGTCCTCATTGCAACTCAAGCGTGTACCTTATTGTGTGACGGACACGTCCTTGTGTTTACTCGCACTGCGAAGTGTTCTAGGTAGCAATGAGGGGTAGTCTCAAGTTATCGAATCGAACAATATTAACACGTAACCTTTCGAGAACAAAATTACAAAATAACACGTTAATGTTTCCAACACTGTTGTTGAATCTGTTAAAACAGTTGAGAGAGTAGCAACATATTTTGCTAAATCTGACCATGCGCGACGGCCGCTATATTGTTGCCCAAATGCAGTAAGAGCACTGGGCGTGTGCAGTGCGTAGCATTTTATGACGACAATACACTATTTGATTACAAGCGATATCAACGAGCCGCTCTCTTCGGAAAACCGTCGTCGTGGCACTGTTAGATTAGGGGAAGTGTCAGAAGTTACACTAGGGATAGTGTCAGAAGTTACACTAGGGATAGTGTCAGAAGTTACACTACACAAAATATATCACTACTCGCAGTTGTTTTGTGTATCACTTCGGGCCATCCCAAATAGTGGTCAGTTATAGTTGTCAGTTAAGTGTGTAACTGTCACCTGTATTTAGCGCACAGTCTCAAGTTGCCCTCGAGAGAAATGCGATATGTTAAATAAAATCCACCATGCATCGTCGCTTCAGGTAACGGAGTGCATCGACAAATATTACCGTCATAACTACCATAACATATTGGGTACCTAAATGTCCTTCTAATTATGATTGTTAAATAGCTTAACTTTATCCCAATGAAGGGTTTACGTTTACGCCGCTTCGTGGTAGATTATGCATGGTGCGTGGTAGTAATATGTAGTAACCAGATAAACATAATTCTGTTGTACCGTCGTCACCAACGCCGGCGCTGAATCATTTGAACCCGCTGTCCCGAAGACACGCCAAACGGAACAGTGTTGCTATGCCGCATAATCCGTTACTGTTAAGACTTTCTGTCCACCTGTACAATAAGTTATTGTTGCTAGGATATCGTTTGCCCTCACAACGTAAGCCTTATTAGTCACAGTCGTGTTCGCCAATATGATTTCCGACAGGTGTTCAGGAACACATTTCGCATAACGAAAAACTGTCGTGTCATTATGATTCGTGTTGACAGACCACGTTCCACAATTACATTCTTGCTATACTGTTTAGTTTGCCTTCGTTTGACAAAGCTTCATTTCGAGTAAATATACCTACACCGAAAGTATATCCTTCTTTAGTCATGATTCTCTTCAAGTCTTTCCACCATGTAACGTGAGACCTTTCAGGCCCGTGAAGTGGTTCATATTGTCGGAGCGGTGCGGTTTCAGACCTTCCGTTTGTACGCCCCTCCTGATCCAAAAAAAAGTCTGATCCGGACCCTCAGCTCCTGATGATCACGACACGAGAAGACGGGTGATTAGAGCTACTTCGAACCAACGATAGTGGGTACACCTTAAAATTACCTTATCGTAATATGCCTATGTTGAGGTAGCTGTATATTGAAAGGTTTTCATTCGCGATTGCCATGTCATTTATTTGTGCCAAGTCGATGCCAAATCTTCCAGTCCATAGTTTCAAATGCGCGTGTCCCCATATAGCCTATAGCAGTACCTCAGTGTGAGCACGCAAGTTTATATTTAACGAGAGCCGTATAAATATATATCAAATTATAGGTAAAATCCTCGGAAGTCAACTCGTGCTAAACGATTATAGCGTACTGACGCCAGAGCCCTCCCCCGTGTGTCACTTGCAAGTGGCGGCCGTGACGGGGTCGGTTGCTTTCACACCGAAAGAACTTGCGCGTACCTGGTCGTGAACCGTATTAGCATTATGCAACAAGATGAAATACTGCCGACGACGCGCTAGCAATCTGTGCGCGCTGGCTGGCCAATGCGTAAGCACGCATCGACCCGACTTAACGAACGCCTCTGAATTGTGTTTCGCTGCTAATGCTCTGCACAATTTAGCAATACACAAAAGAGTTAAAACGGGGCGACATTTTGATGTATGATACGTCAGTATATGACACGTACTTGACCGCAAGTCGAGCCTCTAACGTATCACATTCGACCTTATGAAGCGGGCGTATTTTTGTTGCTTTTCAAATTATGGCTTTGCTCAATTTAGCACGTAAAGAACTTAAGTTTAATGTTATTTTAATACAGCACACGCCAGTGCACACCAGGTGTTTGGGAATCAGTGACATTCGTTGCTCTCCAACCTACCGCACGCGCTCAGATCGTCGTGGAGAATGGAATAAACACGAGATAAAATGCCTTTGGTACATATATTATTTATTATGTTGAACCACGTAGGTAATAGGCATGCGTGTGTATATGTGTGAGTCCGAGCGCGCGCATGTGTATGTGCGTGTGGGTGCGTGCGTGCGTGCGTGCGTTCGTGCGTGAGTGCATGGTTGTTACCTAGTGCCAATGACAGTCGTTTGGTTGAATGCAGGAATTAAACAATTAGAAATAAAATCACAGGAAAAGAAGTCACAACTTCAAATTTAGAGTTCTTTGCAAGATAAAATAAATTGGCGTGAATATTCTTTTTGTAATCAAAATCAACTGAACGATAACAACAGATTCAGTGCATACATCAGGGTCTCCTTGGGAATCTTTTTATAGCCGAGCTTCAAACGGTGTTGTATTCAATTATCAGATCATCATCTTTATTTTAAAAAATATTAGTGAATAATTGCATATCTTTGTTTTTACTGTATATTCTTCAAGCAAGATTTTGTAGTGGATTTAATTTTCCTGGGCAAAACTGTGATTTCATTTCCGTGACTTTTTCCGCCCATCGTTGGTGACGAAGGCAGTGTAAGGCTTAAACAGAACTAACCAGTTTATTACGCTTTTAGGTGTTGGCTGTTACAGTTACAATCGGGTCCGACAGGTGCTTGTCGGTTATTTTAGTGACTACGTTGATAGAGAAACGTGCGAATGAATGAGATATTGTCAAATGAAGCTGGGTGTGGCTAAATGGTATTTACACAGCCGTCTGTAGTTAGCTCGGTGCGATTTGCTCCATCCTTCCTTACAACCGACGTCAGCCACACGCATGGACGCCGCCTGTATAACCACTTAACCAGGCTGACAAACATTGACACTCACATCGATGATAGATTTTATGTCCGCTACCGGAAACACATAAAGCTTTTAGTAGTGCGTACGCGCGGAAGTGTGTGTGCGTGCGTGCGCGCGCGCGTGTGAGTGAGTGAGTATATATATATATATATATGTGTGCTAGTGTATGTATTACGGGGTATCATGTGTATGTGTGTGTGTTGTGTGTGTGTGTGTGTGTGTGTGTGTGTGTGTGTGTGTGTGTGTGTGTGTGTGTGTGTGTGGTGTGTGTGTGTGTGTGTGTGTGTGTGTGTGTGTGTGTGTAGTGTGATGTGTGTAGTGTGGCATTGTGTGGGGGGGGGGGGGGATTTTTTTTTTTGTGTGTGTGTGTGTGTGTGTGTGTGTGTGTGTGTGTGTGTGGCGTGCTTGTGTGCGTGCGTGCGTGTGTGCGCACAGGAACGTGTATGTATGAGTGAATGCGTACGTATTTCATTGCTCAGAAAACCCCCAAATAAAACGAAGTAGACACAGACGTCCAGCTGTGTGGAATGTCTCTGGGCGGGTAATGCTCGGGTCTACCACGTTAACCGTTGTGTCTACTGTTTACCCCGTCGGCAACAACAACGTCCGGAGGGGTGTACTTCTTTACGTCATGTGCTGCGATAATGTCGAGTTTTATGCACAGCCAACAAATGATAATTCCAATAAACTTGCATCACCCGGTGTGGTGACGTAATCAACTGACTGGTCAAAACGCGTGTCCGATAGTGAACAAATATGAATGAGCCAGGAGGAAGGGAACACTTCACGTGAAACCAACCACCCTACCATTGCGTAACATCCGCTGTACCGAGCTCGTAATTGGCTAATTAACATACATGTGCTAATGTTACGAAACCCAATTTCGTTGGTCTTTGGTAAACCTAGAGTAACTGAATCAACACTGCTCAGACTGGTTGAGTATGACACTTCTCCCCGTATTTGTCGTTCTCTGGCGCCAATTAGAAACGTTTGTCAACCGTTGTCATGTTGTCTCTGCATTTCTGAATATTTGTCAGGTGGTCCAGGTGTAAAGAGACGTCAGGTGTTTGGTCGTAAAATATCGAGTGTCAAGTCGTATCACCTGTCGAGTTGTATCAGGTGTGACATATTCAGATATTAGATAATCATGTGTCGCATTATGTCAAGTAACAGTTACGTCAGGTGTTGTGTCGTCCGGTGTAGAGTTACGTCAGGTGTTGGGTTATAATGTGTTAGGTTGGGTTAACTTGTGTTAGATGTGCGTGATGTTGGGTCATCAGATGTGGAGTTCTGTCACGTATCGGGACGTTCTGTGTGTAGTTGAATCAGATATCAGACATCGACCCGATGTCATCCGATGTCACCCGATGTCACCCAAAACGCGCACATGTCAAATACAATACCGCCCAACGATACCTGTGCTCCAACGAACCGTGCACGACACCTGCCGATAAATGACCATGAATGTTTTCACAGCTTTCCCGTGGCACAAACGGAAACACCAACTAACGCACTTGACGCCTCTATTTCTATGACACTGTCCAGCTGCGATTGATCACTTGACGCTTTGATCCACAGTAAATTGCGAATGCGATTCAACAAGATTCTGTCACCGACACCAGTGACATCACAGCCCCTAGCTATTTGTCGACAGTTGCAAAGAGATATTTTAAGCAAGAAGCACAAAAAGAACGAGAAATACGAACGCTATTTGGATAGATGTAGACCGGGAATTTATAAAGAAAGTCTTTTGAAGATCTATAAAACAGCGTCTGGGAATTTGACGACAGTTGAAAAGAGGTATTTTAAGCGAGAAGCACAAACGAGAAGAGAACGAAGAAGGTTGTTTGGAGAGATGTAGACCGGGGAGTTATGTAGAAAGCCTACTGAAGAACTATACAACAAAGATATGAATAGGAAAGGGTGAGTGATTGTGAGATGAGTGATTGTGAGATGAGTGAGTGAGTGAGTGAGTGAGTGAGTGAGTGAGTGAGTGAGTGAGTGAGTGAGTGAGTGAGTGAGTGAGTGAGTGAGTGAGTGAGTGAGGGGGTGAGTGAGTGAGTGAGTGAGTGAGTGAGTGAGTGAGTGAGTGAGTGGATGGGCTGGCGGGCGAGCAAGCGAGGTAGTGAGAGGGAAAGAGAAAGGATAACGAGAGGAGAGAGAGAGAGAGAGCGCGCGCGAGAGAGAGAGAGAGAGAGATGGGAAGAAGGGCGAAGGGGAAGGGGGAGGAGGCAGAGAGAAGGAGAACGGGTGATAGGAGAGGGCGCATGATAAGATGGATTTGTAGTTAGACGGACACACACAGAGGTGAGGGGGGGGTAATTTAGGTTAGGTCGTCTTTGGTACACCTATTGTCGGATGGACCTCTACGTACACAGCGTGTACATTGTGTCAATTTGTGTGTAGCTTAGCAAAATTAATGATAACTGGTAAGCGACGAGACGCCCCAGTAACACAACGCCGCTCGCCAAGGTGACGAAACTACTGATGCGCCGTTAACGAGCAGCCACTCTTAATGGGCGTGTTTACCTATCTCCATTCATCTGTCGCCCACGCGTTTCCTGCTTTGACCATCCGCGTGATCAACACGCAAGTGACCAGTCGTTGAGGTAACACCAAAGGGGGCGATCTCTTTGTTTAGCGGTGTAGTTGCGACTTGATTGATCCTCGTGACATGTCCACGTTACTGGACGAGGTGGCGCGAGTTGACCGCGTGGGTGGACTCCAACGCAATCGACACAATTGCGTGTGGTCACTTCTAAGATCGTCTTAATTTGTCACTGAATTGATTAAGTTGATCATTTAATTATTTAGATGCACAGTTGACGGAAACGAAAGAAAACAAGACAGGTGACGGAATATTCCAGAAGAATTCATAGTTACAATGAAGATAATCGATCCTTTATTTCCCGTCTTCTAACAATCTGGAACAGATTGATTGTCAGCTGGTTGTGTAGGTGCTAGTAGTGTTAATATATTAAAAAATAAAATCGACATATATCTAAGAAGGGCGAGGTACACTTAGACAGGTTGGGCTCTCGATAAGCCAAAGGGCTTCCTTGTCCATCTGCCCTCTAGAGTTGATTCTCTAGGTGGCAATCTTGTTAAATCTTGTTAAACACGTGTTTCTAGTAAAAACGCGACAATCTTGCTCTCCTCGTGGTAGCCCTGTCGTCAGGGGTGAGGTTGGCGAAGGTTACCGTCGTTTTTTCTTCGTCTTTCCTCTCCTCACTTTTCTCTCACTGCGTTCTCTATCACCAGTCTCCAACTCCTTCTATCTTTTGTTGTGGTTCTCCATTCTCTTCCCACTCGTTCCTGGTGTGGTAGAAACTTCATTAAACCAAGGTTAGGAAAAAAATCTTCTTTTATTGGTCTATTTGGTATTTGTGATATTTTACAGTTACGTGAAATGTTCAAACAAATCACGAGTAATACAATTGTGACTGAATGCGAAATATGACGGAATAAGAAAGAGGGACGTGTTTGGAATTAGCGGAAGAAACAATGAAGTAGAAACGTGTAAAGGGACTAATAAAATTATTAGAATACTGTGAATGCAGACGGAAAGGAAGCACGTTGTCAGAGGAATCGCGGTCCAACAGTCCTGTTGTTTCTTCATCCCCATCGCCTTCACTGTTGTTGGATCAAAGGCAGCGATTAGCTGGCAGCAGTTCACAGCTTTCTTGCCATTGTCTGGTTGATTGCTGGCGATCCCTGGCCTTGGCGCGTTGCACTCCATCAGGTCTCATTCATGGTGATGCCGAGGGAGAGACCGAAGAACGGAACAAAACGCTCAAATTAATCGCAAAGGTAGTAATTAAGGACATAAGTGTAATCAGGTCGGTCTTCAATTGCTGGCTTGACGTGGTCTCTTGCGTGACTGGTCACGGTGGACGCTGTTTAGTGGACAAACTGGACATTATTCAACGGAACTGAGGGTGTTTACTAAGTCGCATTGGAAGGCCGGTGATGTGTTGACGGCGATTCTGACGACGCGGAAACGACACGTAATTGATGGGGCAATTCTCAGTCGCATACAATGTGGAAATTAAGACTCAGTGATGCCCAGACTGTCGTGAATCCGCTGTAAACACTGGACGTGGCGAGGATACGGGCTGTGTTGTAACGTCTTGTGTCGCTGAAACATTGTACTGATGAGATCGCCGAAACATGCGGCTGTAAAGTCTAAGTTCACCGAATGATTTCTTGATCTGAAGAGTCGCAGAGCTCTGACTGATGCCGAGGGAAGCAAGCAACGAAATATTAGTGTTAGCGGACATTTTTATTGAGGTAAGAGGCGGTCGCGCACTTAATTCAATGGCACTTGCTTTGAAAAAAATTATTTAATTTAAAAGGAAACATATAGCATACAATCATGTTTAACAGCAATGGCTAGTTGTCACAGTGGTAACCAGCGGATTGTGTTACTTCAGAACTGTATTTTAAAACGTAGTATTTTCTGTAATACTACATGTATTCATCAAATTGGAGCAACGGACAGTCGGCGCGTGGTAAACTTCCGAGGGAACGTCACACGCACCAACAGTCCAAAACCATTCCCTGTAATTTGAACGAAACGGAAGCACGAAGTTTGATGTAAATCCGATATAAATAGAGTCAAGGCATGCACTATTTTCAGGCATGTGCATATGTATTTTATCTAATCATCACGACATTGTGACACTTAATGCCGCTATTTAGCTTTTGTTTATATGCGATTCCACTTCACGACAATAACTCATTTGTACACACCTCTCGCGCCACGAGACACTCCTTGTCCAGGCATGTGTGCGTGTTTTGGGTGGTCCGTCACAGAAAAAGGTGTTATTTATTCCGCCCTCTCCAAACAACAGACTTTTGTCGACGGAATAATCTGCTTTTGTGGGTGATGTCGACTATACACGTTTACGTGTAGGGCTTATTTATTCAGGTAGGGCTTACTCATTCGCTTAGTTATTTCTTCTCGATACGCTTCTTTTTCGTCATTCAAAAGCGTCGCATTTAAATCAATTCAATTATGGCTTCAATTCGGCGTTAAATATCACTTAACCGACCATCACGGTCGAAATGTTTGACACCGTCTAACCAAATTACGACGCAATGAATGTATCGGTGTGTAGACGTCTGCCCATGTTTGTCAGTGAACGCGTGGGAAGGTACACCACTTGCGTTCAAGATTTGTCTTGAAGGGTTGTAAATAAATTCCCTGCCGATCTTTTCAACTTCTCTCGCATTTTCTTTCCATTTAATTTGCTTTACTGAATGGCTGTTACAAAACGTTACACGTCGTTTTTCCGCATAAAAATGTGCGCAGTGTCACTTCCATGTTTATCACCTATCCATCACCACATATTTCGCGCACCCTCGTGCCTGGCACAGTGGTTGGCATAGTAGGTCTGTCTGTCTATTCATACTTGCCGTGCCGACATCGAGCAATGTCCTGTGTATTCCATACGTGGTACTTTCTTATCTTTCTGTGTTATTCAAGAACAGTTCACACAGTGTAGTCACCTGTACAGATGTGTGATTTCGTTCTGCTTCTATTGTTCCGTTTGTTTGTTGCGCTACGATACTTTGCGGGCCGCCATCTTTCCCGAAGAGGTTCTGTCTATTCGTGTTGAGTTCTGGCTTGTTCGTGAAAGAGATTCACGGAGTACAGGGTTCTTGTCAGAATCATGTGTTTCTTCCGCAAGTGCCACATAGGTAGGTTGATCGTGGTCGCGGTCGTTGGTAAACGTTCGCTCCTTTGGTTGGTATTTTAGATATCATGATGTACACTGGTCGACTTTCGCCTTGTTGGTTTGTCTATCGTCGGTAGATAGGCGAGGCGACCGATCGTTATCCCGCCTGTTATCATGATCCGTCTGTGTTGCGGACACGCAAAAAGAACACTTCTAAGAACATATTGTGCTAATATAAGAGAATACTCTATGTAAGATAAGACTCATGCATATGTGACATATGATAAAGCCAATTTGTTAGTTCTTCCAAAGGACAAAGATCTAAAGAGATATGGAAATCTATGTTAATCACCGCGTTTAAGTATATTTGATCCTCCGATGAAGATAATAGAGATTGGACAAAGGCGTCAATTTGTTACGCCTTTATATAGAACAACGACCAATAGCCAATTAGCAAACTTAGATGATCATTGCACCTAGATTCTGTTGTCCTTGCATTATATGCATGGGTGCAACATCGAAGATAAGACCCGTTTAAAAAGCGCCAATTTGTTAACCTTCTTCTATTTATAGAGATGTCAATAGAAAGTTGTGGATATGAGTTAATCATCGCACTGAGGTCGTGTTCATGGATGCAGGTCTGGTACTATGTAGGTCCATGCCTCATTTAGCAACTATCTCTTTGTGTTGCGATCTTGTATCTTCGGGTGGTTTGAAGAGGTTCGGTCCCCGGTCGGAGTTTGATCTCGAATTCTTCGAATTTCAAAAAAGCAAGTGCATTCGCATTAAATCAGATTACGGAACATGGGCCTACACAAGAAGACTTGTGGGTTTTGTCGATCCACACAAATGGCATTTGGAAAACTGAGCAAACACGACTTGTGAATGGGATGGACACGGAAGATTAGAAAGCTATGCTATCGTTCGAGGAAACCGGGATTTAGACCCTGGTGTTGATATGCTGGTGGTTCCGTACTGGTATATAGGTCATACGTTGCCTGTGTTTTCCAAAAGAGTCACAAGACACTGTCGGTTTCTTCTGTCTGATGTCTATGTCAGGAGAAGTAAGTGAAATTGGAAACACCCGGTCGTCGTCTCGTGGACTCACTGAGCGGTGGTCTCATTTGTCAAATCATATGACAATAACGACCAACTGCTTGACCGATGGTCATTAATGAAAATATGAGAGAATTAGGCGGCATCGTCGCCGGAAAATGTGACCGCGACACTCAAAGAAAACAAACTCGCGAGGCCTGGCGTGCGACCGAAGCCAAACATTTGTACAGCCACACGCGTGTGCCTCGCGTCCCTTCAGACGGACGTTCATTTATTTGCCAACGACATTAGCACATGTAGCAAAACCTTTCCGTGACCACCTGTGGGGCGAACAGCTCGTGTGTTGTCACCCCGGTGGTCCTCTCCGTGCTCGACCCCAAACAGGACCATAAATAAGCGACTTTAACAAATAAAGATATATATTATGTCGTTAATGAAACCATTGGCTCTATGCGAGGGCGTAGGGTGGCAAACTACATTCGAATCTTACAATGGAACAGTTATTATTTATATATAAAAACCGCAAGAGAACGTAACTGGCATTAATGATGACATTAACTTATGAGTTGTCGAGCTCCGCCCCGTTCACAAAGACGGCGATCTCAGTGCCATTCCATCGGGTACAATGGCCGACGACGGTGCAGTTGATGTATCGCCGGCACAGGCTTAGTGCGAGCGGTGACCTAACACCGACAACAGCTTTCGTGGCACCCTGTGGTGACCTATCTGAACGGGCCCTTTGGTTGGTGCCGTATGGGGCATGCTCAGTGCACGCGCAGCGACCATTTTGTTTCTGCGTACGGGAATTAGTAGTGCGTTTTTGAGACTGGTTTATGTCCGTTCGTGTCGTGGTTATGGGAAATTGAGACTACTTAATAATTTCGTTGATACGCCTTCACAACTTGATACGCCGCTCGTCTGTGGCTCGTTTCGCAGTTGCCCTATTTGCAGTTAAACTCTTCTTCCATTCCAAGATCCAAGAATTGTTTGCTATTGTTAACATAGTACCATGACGGCATGAGATAGTGTAATGTGTTACTTAATGTGTGCATGTGTCTATGCGTGAAACAATAACGGTTCGCCTCGAGTGCGGCGACAGGCATCGGCATATCTGTTCAACACTCACTGCGATCTATTTTTAAAGAGTGATAATAAGATAACCGTTTATTGACCTGTTGTGCTCGTACGTGTTTGCTGTTGACTTGATCGATCGCTCGTTGCATTGCAGGGTCTGATGCGAGTTCAGGGAGCTGATCTGACGAAACAAGTCCACATTCTCTACACGGCAGTCGACGACTTCGTCAAGACTGTCACGGCAGAAATCGCCGACAGTCGCCAACTGAGTGACGACAGCGTCGAGAGTGTTGACGTGCCTCAGCGCTCCGATCACAGCGCACGCGCGGACAGTGGCTGCGAAAATAGTACGCCGGCAAGCGAAAACGAAACGTGTGCCCCGGTAAACGGAACAGACGCGGAAGAAGCGAGCGCCATAGACACTGTGGAATTAGCTCAACCAACCAATTTTGGTCCTGCAGTCGACTCGTCAGACACAAAGACAGCTGACACGGACGATTGTCACAAGACTGGACATCGACCTGCCGGACACAGCCACGTCACCAAGACGAACGCGCGCACATCGGTGGTCAAGACGCCAAGCGCAAGCGCAAAGCACACGCCGTCGCGACAAACGAAGCGTTCTCACGGCGACCGGAACCGGCGTTCTCGCGAGCAGTCGCGCCACGTCGATACCCGACGGAATCACGACAGCTACGCGGACCGGTTGATATGTAAGGTGGCGAGAATGACGAGAGTGGACGTCGCCGAACTGTGGTCAGCGCGTTCACACGACGAACACTCGCGCCATCGCCGTCACCACGACGACTGCAAGTGCGTCACCAACAGTTCGCCCGTGACGACATCGAGCGGCTACGAGAGTGACGTCGACTGTATTCGTGAGGAGGAGATCGACAAGTTGCTGCACGGAGACTGCTCGACGACAGATCGTCTCGAACGGAGCGCGGGCAAACCGACGGGTGACTGTCGCGAACCGTTCATCCTACGACCAGACGACAAATACGACGCCGACTACGCAATGGACGCGCGCACGCTCCCTGTTACGACGCGCCGTCGTGACGTCGCCGATTGTCACCGAAACGTCCAGGACATGACGTCACCGCGCGGCTACCACGACCACACACGCAAGCTGTCGCGTGTCGCACGCTCCATGGAGCAGATCATCCGGGACTTGCAGGCGCCGCAACGAAACACTAAGTGCAACGCGAAGCCGGCGCCAGCAGCACCGGGAGATATTACGTCACTTCCGGTCAACGGAAACAGTTGTGGCGTTGGCGAACAGGCACTTGCCGCGATGGAGGAAGAATCCGTCGATGTTATGCGTTCATCAGGGGACGTTTTGGATTGTGAAACGAGTGACATGTTGTCTAACGTTGCTCTGAGAGTCCCCGTCATTCACGACGACGAAGGAAAATCGGCGTTCCGGCCTTATAGACCGTGCAGCAATACTTCTGCGTCGACAGCAGGCTCCAATGCAGGAAATGAATTGCCTTCATACGGACACCAAAATGAAGATGGACCACTGGGAATGGTAAATGTCCACTGCACACCAGATGCGATCCACACATCACCAATGGCGTCAGTGCCAGTCGTTTACAGTCCGTCGACGCTCCTAACCCACCGTAGTGCGAGTCCGGATTCCGGCCGCGGGAGCTGGTCCAACTACGGAACGTCACCGGACTACGCAGACCGGACGCGCCAGACAAGTTGGCGCGCCATGCACAGACTGTCTGAGGTTGACGCTTTCGTCGAGAACGAACCCATATACGAAACGATCGACGACGGCGCCATGTTGCCGCGTGACCGAATGACGGAATACGCGTCGCCGCCACCGCTGCCGCAGAGACCTGTGCGTTGTTCACGACGTCTTTCGGAGAGGGGTGGTAAATACGCCACTGTCGGTGAATGCGCGTCGTCTGGCTGGGGACACACCCCACC
>JAODUO010000625.1:262500-272500 GCA_025642075.2 Ridgeia piscesae
GTATATATATATATATATATATATATATATTGTGTGTGTGTGTGTGTGTGTGTGTGTGTGTGTGTGTGTGTGTGTGTGTGTGTGTGTGTGTGTGTGTGTGTGTGTGTGTGTGTGTGTGTGTGTGTGTGTGTGTGTGTGTGTGTGTGTGTGTGTGTGTGTGTGTGTGTGTGTGTGTGTGTGTGTGTGTGTGTGTGTGTGTGTGGTGTGTCTGACTAACATTAACTGACTAACACGTTGTTTATCTTACCCTAAGACAACATATGCTGGTGAAACCCGTATATTCTGTATTAATATGACAATTTTTATAAAAGCAATTTTGTCTATTTTTAAATGTTGCAAAACGTTTACTATCTCACAATAATTGATGTTTTTAATTCAATCACATAACTCAGGAGAACAAACATTATAAAGGCGGAATATGTGAAGACCTCTCTCGAAAAGGGACCGATGAATAACGGAACAAGGCCGCAGTAAAACTAGAGGATTGCGTTCGGAGACGACTCGTCTAAATGACGGAAGAAGAAGAGGGGGAAAAGATGAAGAAGGATGGAAACTAAGTTATTTGTTCTAATTTGACCTTCCTTCTCGTCCTTGACCTAAATCCACCACAGAAGAACAACGACACACTGACGTCTAACGGGTTATGGATAATGACGTGGTGTGTATATCATTCATTTACTGTGTGTGTAATTACACACCGACTTGTCGTTTCTGGGTCACAAACACACAGGGTTGCTTTTAGGCGGCTCGTGCTAGCGCGACGGTGACACGCGAACTGCTTCGTCCCAAGGGGGTAATTTTCCGTAATTATCGCACGTACCGATATATATGGGTATTCTGTTAAGAAATTTGTTTCATGAGAATCGTTTGCAAAGATGGTCGTTTTTGCAGATTTCCGTATCTAAACATAGGAACAAATTACACTCAAGAAATATTAACACCAAGTGCACACGTTGACCCCCCAACTTCGTGTTTCGTTTCGACTTATTCCAAAATATGTAAAGAATACTTGGTAAATATCATGCAGAGAGCGTGCTGTATGCGATTGTTGACGGGTCTTTCAGGTTTGACAACGTGTACGTTTACTGCTGGTTTGTTTGGCTTGGCTTTAGAGCTTGATCTTCCGTATTGACAACGAACCTTGACAATTGCTACAATAGGGCCCAATGTTGTCGTTTTTAGGTTGAACACACCAACATTAAAAACAGTCGTCTACTTTAGTGACACTCCAGCGGTACCTCCGGGATGAACAGTTTTTTTTTTTAAAGATAATAACACTTGAGGTAACTTTAGAAACTACAGCACAAAACAGCCCGTGTCTCTTTCGCGGCAGATTTGAATAAGACAGTGTCCTTCGTGCACTTCAGAGGTGTCTCCTCTCTTTCACCCCTCCTTCTCCTCCTTCTCCTCCTTCTCCTCCTTCTCCTCCTTCTCCTCCTTTTCCTTCTCTTTCCACTTCCATTCTCCTTCTCCGTCTCCTTCTCCTTCTCCTTCTCCTTCTCCTTCTCCTTCTCCTTCTCCTTCTCCTTCTCCTTCTCCTTCTCCTTCTCCTTCTCCTTCTCCTTCTCCTTCTCCTCTCCCTCTCCCTCTCCCTCTCCCTCTCCCTCTCCCTCTCCCTCTCCCTCTCACCCTCACCATCACTCTCACTCTCCCTCTCCTCTCCCTCTCCCTCTCCCTCTCCCTCTCCCTCTCCTCTCCCTCTCCCTCTCCCTCTCCCTCTCCCTCTCCCTCTCCCTCCCTCTCACCCTCACCCTCACCCTCACCCTCACCCTCTCTCTCACTCTCACTCTCACTCTCACTCTCACTCTACTCTCACTCTCTCTCTCACTCTCACTCTCACTCACTCTCACTCTCACTCTCACTCTCTCTCTCACTCTCACTCTCACTCTCACTCTCACTCTCACTCTCACTCTCACTCTCACTCTCACTCCTCTCCTCTCCCTCTCACCATCACTCTCACTCTCACTCTCACTCTCACTCTCACTCTCACTCTCTCTCACTCTCACTCTCACTCTCACTCTCACTCTCACTCTCACTCTCACTCTCACTCTCACTCTCACTCTCACTCTCACTCTCACTCTCTCACTCTCTCCCTGTCTCCCTGTCTCCCTGTCTCTCCGTCCTCCCCCTCTCTCTGTGTGTCTCTACATGTCTCTCCATCTCTGCCTTTTCTCATCTCGTCTCCCCTTCTCTCGGAAGCACCGACACATTTAGTCACATGTATATTTTAACGTGTTTTACGATTAAGATTTTGACGGCAGTTTTCTGAAAATGAGTTACTTCGAACCTGTTCACCTGCAGTGACCGACCTCTATTGTGGAACGGTATACTCGTGCGACACGGCGACCTAAAGCGACACCTCAAAAAAAATTGTCGTAAATTACGACAGATAGCACCGACAGATCTAAGGGGATTTCATACCACGTTATGTGTTTATGTGTAACCAATACTGGTGTGAAAAAGAAACATTCGTAGAAAGAAACAATTGAAATTTTGAAAAACAGATAACGTTTGTGTTATATTGTTCATTTCAAGGCCGAGTCACGCACGGGGGGACAGAGGGAACGGACAGGCGAGTAACTGACAAGGGAAAGAGGGGACAGTGAGGGCAGTGTCGATTATTCGAGACAGGGAGAAAAGAAACGGAATTCAAATGGAAAGAGGGAAGGGGACATACGATCAAAGACACATAGTTGGGAATGGAGGCAGGGGAGGGGACGAGAAGAGTGGGGGAGAAGTGGGAAGGTACGCCAAGGATGGGAAGACACAAAGGGAAAGAGGAGAAGGAAGGAAGAAGACGGGTTAAGCATGGTAGGGTGGAATGGAAAGAGGGAGATAGCGATGATGGAAGTGAAGATGGAAAAGGAGGAAACGATCGAGCGAGGGAGACGAAGAAAATGGAGGGAAGAAAGGAGCGACGGTGGGAAGTTGGGAGAGGGCGAGGGTGGCACCAAGAGCAGGAGCGAGCGAGAGAGGGATGGAGGGATCGACGGTGGGACGCTTGTTGGGGAGGTGGGGGTGATCGATCAATGGAGAGACGAACGGAGGAGTGCGAGAAGATGAAGGGGCCAGAGAGACACAGGACAGAGGGGTGGAGGGTGCAATCGAGGGCAGGGAAAAGATGGGGGCACGAAGGAGAAAGTACGAGAGAGGGGAAGGAAGGGAGGGGGAGGTAAGGAAGTAACGAAGGGAAAAAGATGGAAGGAACGTGGGAAGGGAGGGGACCAAATTAACACAAAGACACGATGAAATAGCAAAAAGAGAGCAAAATAAAACGACGGTGGGAAACGAGGCGAATCGAGGAATGTAGATGAGGGTAAAAGGTGGCAAATCTGGAGAAACCGACAAAGGTAAGAGAGGAGAACGTATTGTGTGTAAGCACATAGTGCCACAAACACCTGCACTTTGAATACCGTCATGCAAGATCAAACTTAACAAATTCACAACGGGGAATCGATAAATAGATTATATATCATTTCAATCATATCGTTTAATCATAACAACAATTTTATTGCGCCTCTACAGCAACAATTGTCTGTGTTAATGTTATCGGAAGTTGAGTGATTTAACAAAGGTGTAAAAATCCGTGAAGTGACAGGCCTGTAATTAAAGATCTATTAATTAAAGAGACTGAAGGTGCACAGCCCGAGGGAGGGTCTTATCGGGAAGTTCAGCGATCGTCTCACCAGACGGGTTTTCAAAGAGGTTCAGGAAGTCAAATATATAATTTAACCGAATAATATATAACTGTTCAATTTGTCCAATTCGACAACAATAGATACTTTCCAATTGATATTTTATCCCGCAGAATCTAAGTGAGGTCTGGATTACACCAGTGTTGCACAGACTATTCAGTGTTATGAGTGTGTGTCGCGGCGTAGGGCCTGTTACTATGGTAAGTGATTTAACAAAGACAAAACTAATCGTGATCAGGTAATCGGGACATATGGGACACGGGCCCGGGCTTTCGAGACCCCGAGCTCCAGGGTATGCTACTGAAGTAGACCAAGAAATACAAATCATGTACACTGATAACAAAACAATTACATCTTGAATGAAAACAACTAATTTTATATAGGCTTCGCGAGACTAAATTTAAAATCATGAATTTCTGGATGTTACAGCCACCAATTTTGGACGAAAAAGCGATTATAAAATGCTGCAAGCAATCAATACAATAATTATACTCTCTTCTGTGGCTTATCTTGTTTGATATGTAGATGAAACATATTCTCTTTTTGTCGATATAGTACGAATTTGTAATACTGGTGTCCGCACCAAAGATGCAAACTGAACGTTTCTGTCGATCGGTGTCCTACGTGTCATACAGGTACACATGTATCAGGTACGCACTAGCTAGCTGTTCTGAAACTCGACCGAGTTCTAAGTGATCAAGTTCCCCAAATCTCATCAGCCGACATGCTACACTGCAGGCATTGTTGAAGTGCAATATCGCGTTAGTCGTTATGACGATGGTGATGACTTTGATGTTTAAATCTACAGTCAGTGCAGTCTGCTTATCGTAACCATCGTGAGTTATTGTTCTTTCTAGACAGTTTTTGACCACAGCTTTCAAAAAGATCGAATGGCGGTCGCAGTGACATCACGAACTGCTGTGTTGGTTAGGAAAGATCGCTATGTTCCGACTTTGAAGTTTGATTCTGGAACATTTACTTGTAGTATTCGTGCGTTCCAAAATCCGACTCCATGAAAGGTCTTGTCATCAAGTCAGATTCGAGCTGAACGTAGTCGTCACAGATGCAGTCGAAGACAATAGTTTTACTACCACTGAAATTGCATCTGAGAGAGGTGACCACACACACGACACCAATCACCAACAGGTGGGGCACTTTCTGTTCGCCTTCAAATCGAGAAGAAAACGTGAAGTGTGCTTACACTAGAGGTAACGTTACTCTAACATCGATTTATCCATAACCAAAATAAAACCACATAGGTTATGTCGGTAACATTACGAAAACTTTATGTACTAGCCGAGAAGCACGAACACGGACAATATTTAGTCTAATAATAGACATTGGATACATTGGCGGGAAAATTGGTGAATGTAGAGGTTTGAAATTGGTGGTGTATAAAATTTGAAAAACAAGCGGAAATATTGATTGATAAGTATTATTCTTGTGTTAAGGTTATTCATAAAGTGGTACTGGACATATATTGAGTAGTAGTTTTGGTTAAAGTTTGTTAGTTAACAGTATTTTTGAACAGATTTAGTATAGTGGGTGATAAAAGGGTAATCTAGGCTTCGACAAATTGTAAACAAGATTGAGCAAATCTCTTTATTTGATATAGTATATAAGAGATAAAGCAATAAGAGTAACAACTACATATGTAAGATAAAACTGTGAATAGGTATCATTGTTATTAAAAATAAAAAAGCGTTTTAATAGGAAACCCTTGTTTGTTTATATAGATAGTGTCCAAAGTTTCCGCTAGGGAACGGTACCAGTACAGACTAAACTTATTGTTCATGGTAGTATAGGTAGTAAGTGTTTATAACATAAAGTGTGCTGCAGTTGTTGTACTACATAATAAACAAACAGTCTTTCTAAAGACTAAGTTGGTTTAAACTAAGAGTTGATTTTGACAAATCGTAATATGGCACCTGGCAAGCGGCAAGTGAAGGCAAGGAGGCACTTGGTATGTAACCACTGCCACAGCTTGGTGGATTTTGCTGTATCGGGGTGCGGAAAAACTTGGTCAGAGACAACGGAGGAAGGGTTTTACATTCCAATGTTTAGGGTGTTGAAAAGTGGACTGTCCGACAGCAGAGTTAGCTAGGCTAACGGATATTGTGAAGGGGATGCAGAGTGGGAGGGAGGGTGATTGCAAGGACAACAAATGGAGAAAGAACAACAGGAAACATGACATGCAGGAAGGTGACAGGGGAGAAAGTGACAGTAGAGAAGGAGGGATGGACAAGGGGACAGGAGATGAGAGAAGTAGATGCTACAGGAGGTAAGACGAATGGAAGAAAGGAAGTGAGAGGTGATGTGACCAAACGGAAGTCAATAACAAGGACGGTGACAGGAAGAAAAGAGACCGGAAAGAAAGGAACAACAGAGAAAGCGGCAGGGGGAAAAGTCAGCAACCAGAGTGATGCAAAACGGAGGAGCTACTCTGAAGCAGTGATCGAGGGGGCACTGAGAACAGAAAGGGTATTTATGGGAGACTCCATTTTGCGAAAGACAGACAGGACATTAAGCAAAGGAGAAGACGTTGTTGTTTGTCTTCCGGGGGCTAGGATAGAGCATGTGACTGAACGGGTAGAGAACGTATTGGGGCATGGCCAAGGGGGTCTATATTAGTACATGTAGGGGACGAACAATGCAGACAGGGATGGAACAACCATGATAGAGAATTACAGAGAGTTGGTAGAGACACTGAAGAAGACGAGAGTTGACCAGATCATACTCTCAGGAATCTTGCCAGTGATGAGGGGAAGGGGAACAACATTTAGAAATTGCAAGAGGATGGCAATTAACGGACTATTAGAGCAGATGTGTGAAGAAGAAGGAGTTGGATTTGTAGATTTGTGGGGATATTTGTTGGTAAAGAAGACATGTTTATGAGAGATGGCCTCCATCTAAGCGGAAAGGGCGCAGCAGTGTTCTCCCAGAACCTTCTTCGGTCGATGAATAATGGAACAGGTTGCAACTTTTAAACTAGTTTCGCAGGGGGATACACAGAGAAGCCAAATACTAGAGGCATAGATAAAGATAGCAAAAAGACATCAGCAAAGAACAGCCTGGAAAGTCCCACGGAATTTGGTTATAAATGTGTTTGTTTAAATGCAAGGAGCATAGTAAACAAAAGAAATGAACTAAACATTATGGTAGAAGATATTGGACCTCACATAATAGGTATAACTGAATCTTGGGCCACACCCGATATATCAGATGCCGAATTAGGAATGACAGGGTATGTAATGTTTAGGAAAGATAGATTAGGAAGAAGGGGAGGCGGAGTTATTTTATATATATTAAAGAATCCATCCAAGCTTATGAAATAAAATTAGAAAAAGAAGCAGAATGTGAAGAAGGTCTGGTGTAACATAGTTACAGGAAAGTCAACATTAACTGTTGGGTTAGTGTATCGGAATCCAAAAGTATGGAAGAGAATGAAAAAATACATAACGCTATCAAAGAAGTGAGTAAACGGGACTATTATTATGGGGGATTTTAACCATGGGAACCATAGGCAGGACATCTCTACAGAGTACCGGGAGAGAGGATCAAGAGTTTTTAAATTTAGTACAAGATAGTTTCCTTTCTCAACATGTGTTAGAAGCAACCAGGGGCGAGAACGTATAGACATAGTATTGAGCTCACAGAAGGAATTTGTTGATAATGTCAAGATATGTGAGCCACTGGGGTGTAGTGATCACAACCAGATACATTTTATCATCAAAGTAAAGGGAGAACGGAATAGAAAAATAAGGTACAGGAAAAATTTCACAAAGGAAGATATAAGGACATGAGGGAATATTTAGCAAAGATAGACTGGAATAACACACTGAAGAATAAGACAGCAACAGAATGCTGGAATATTTTAAAGAGTGAAATTGACTGTGTCGTTGACAAATTTGTCCCCTTGAAAAAACAGGGGAAACGGTCAAAGAAGAAACACTTATCGAAGGAAGCCATTAGAAAAATCAAGTACAAGCAAATGATGTGGAAGACATATAGACATACCGGAAGTGAAGAAGACTATAGCATTTATAAAGAAGCACTTAATCAAGCTACAGCTGAAATTAGAAATTCAAAGAGAAGCTACGAACAAAAAAATAGCTTTTAATATAAAACATGACAGCAAGAGTTGTTATGCGTATGTTCGAAGTAAACAGAAAGTTCAGGATAAGGTCGGTCCTCTAGAAGGTAGTGATGGAAACATAATAACAGAGGGATTCTTAATGGCAGAAAACCTAAATGAGTACTTTAGTTCGGTGTTTACCAGGGAAGATATTAGTATATTATCAGTACTTGAGACTAAGTTCAAAGGGAGAGAGTTTGACTATTTAGGACAACTAAATGTAACCCCAACAATGGTAGCTATGAAAATAAGAGATATGAAGGATAATAAATCACCTGGAGTGGATGGATTCCTCCCAAATTATTATTGGAAATTGTAGAACAAATCAGCATACCGCTTGCAACTGTGTTCAATTTGTCATTAGAGGAGGGAATAGTTCCGTTAGAATGGAAAGAAGCAAACATTATACCATTATTTAAAAAAAGGTTCGAGAAACAAGTCAGAGAACTATAGACCAGTGAGTTTAACATCGGTGATTTGCAAACTATTAGAAAGACTAATTAAAAATCACCTGGTTGATTTTTTTTATAAATAAATTGATAAACCCATCTCAACATGGGTTTTTAAAAGCGAGGTCATGCTTAACAAATGTTATGTTTTTTGGAAGATGTCACAAAGTGGCTAGATGAGGGATCACCAGTAGATATAATCTACTTAGATTTTAAAAAAGCCTTTGACAAAGTGGCATAGGAAATGGAATGATCAACTGGATAGAAAAATGGCTTATTGATAGAAGACAAAGAGTAGTAGTTGATGGGGAGGTTTCAAACTGGAAAACGGTTTTGAGTGGAGTACCGCAGGGATCAGTACTGGGACCTATTTTATTCTTAATATATATCAATGATTTGGATGATGACATAACAAGCAAGGTGTTGAAGTTTGCGGACGACACAAAAGTGTTTAGGAAAATTAAAAGTGATGCAGATAGACAGCATTTACAAGATGATCTTATTAAGTTGATAGAATGGTCTGAGAAGTGGCAAATGCTGTTTAATTTTGGAAAGTGTAAGTGCCTTCACACAGGACATGGGAATGAAGATGCACAATATACAATGGGTGATACTGTACTAAATACTACCTTAAAGGAAAAGGACTTAGGGTTAACTATTAGTGCTGACATGAAGGTATCAGAGCAGTGTGGAATTGCAGCAGCGAAGGGAAACCAAATTCTTGGATTAATTAGGCGAAATATAGTGTACAAAAAGAACTAATAATACCGCTGTATAAAATAATAGTTAGGCCTCACTTAGAATATTGTATACAAGCATGGAGGCCATATCGCAAGAAGGATATTGATATGCTAGAGAGCAACCAAAATGATACCAAAACTAAAAGAATGTCTAAAAGAATGTGGTTTAACAACACTAGAAACCAGAAGATTGAGAGGAGATCAGATTGAGGTGTTTAAAATATTGAATGGATATGAAAATATTGACAGAAATATTTTTTTCACAGTCAAGGAAGAGAGAAGGACTAGAGGACATGGAGTTACAGAGAAGAAGAAGCAAAGAAGCAGTGTAGACTAGATATTAGAAAATTTTCATTTTCACAAAGAACAGTAAACGAATGGAACAGATTATCAGCTGATTGTGTAGGTGCTAGTAGTGTTAATATATTTAAAAATAAAATCGACATATACCTAAGAAGGGCAGGGTATACTTAGATAGATAGGTTGGACTCTCGATAAGCCAAATGGCTTCCTAGTCCACCTGCCATCTAGAGTTGAATCTCTAGGTGGCAATCTTGTTAAAAAAAAAACATATTTGTATTTAAAAATATACTAAATTGTGACCCCTCAAAGTGTTGGGTCTTACAATCCCAATGTGCCCCAGATTTATGGTATTCCATTTTAATGCATGAACCATTAATCAGCTTACGACCTTTGAATCCAACCTACGATAATTCCATGAGAAAAACAGCACAGTAGTATAACTGCAGATTACCGAGGATCTGCGCAATAGTTATTTGGAATTAATGACTGTTGAATCCAGGGTACGAAACTCCAATGTCACGCTCATGCTATATATGTGTAAAATGGCGCTACCGGATGTAGCCGGAGGTGACACGGTCACAGCCTAGCTGTCAGATCGGTGCATTGGTGCTGATCGCTACGGATGACCCGCAACTACTTTTGTTTGCTATTATTATTTAAGCTTTAATTCTGGCGCCG
>JAODUO010000625.1:277500-317796 GCA_025642075.2 Ridgeia piscesae
AGAATGGACAATGACGGCCATTTATTAAGAACGTGCTGTTGAATTATCCCTTACCGACAACATTATTTTTTGACAGCGGTAATGTACATTCGAGAATGCTGTGTAGACGAATACATACTCTAAGACTAAGTTGTCCTACACAACAGATTGATCAATGTTCACATTGGTTCTAGGGAGCCCACGTATAGAATACAAACAAAACTGTCGTGACTCGCTGAGTGACTACTATAGAGCCTACATAAGGCGTGTCTGGAGCAGGGATTATATCTGCTAGGATTGTGTCTCTACCTCGCACAACATACAATTAAAGAGGGTAAGAATAGCAAGAAGAATTGCCCCCACAAAGGCATGGAATACAATTAAAGAGGGTATGGATGCATGAAGATCTGTCCACACAAAACCATGGAACAATAACCATTTGTACGGTGGGTCTTGAGAACAATACGTGTTTGTCTTCAGTTGTTTCGTTCTGCTGCGGCAGTTTGAGTTAATTACGGTCTTGCCACGAGGCCCACAAAAGAATACTGTGCGATAAAAACTACGGACTATCGGGTTAATAAGGTTGTCCATAGAATCGACAGACACAACGAGTCTTCCACACCAGTAATTTCTGTAACAGATGAATCGAGGTAAAGCGATAGAAGTCAGCAGCAATAAGTATCAGTTACATTGCTTAAGAAACACGACATGTTGTTTTGGGTCCTGAAGGTATATTTAGCATGATTAGAACTATTGTATCAGTCAGGCATAAGACCACATTTGCCTTTTTCATAGACGGCCATTGTAACGTTTCCTTCTTTCCTATAAAATTTTAAAATAGATCTGTTAGTGAAAATTTCGCAGCACATTTATCTTCCACTGGTAGACATGCCAGGGAAAATTTTTGTGAAAATTCTATTGTGGTCTTACATCAGTCAGATTTGAAGCCTAGATTCAGCCTCGGTGAGTGTCAGGTGAAGCGTGGATAAATGGCTGTAATAAACAAGCAGCATGGAAGTATCACAGATAATGTGCAGTATCCAATTCACAGGACCGCTCACAGTGCATTACTTTCCACGCTCTAGCAGATGTATTTGTGCCATCACCAGCTCAACTTCAACGTTGCCATCAGTACTATCCAAAGACTGTTCGCTGTGTTCATTGCCACCATTGTCTGCAGACTGAATGAAATAGCCCAAACTTTGAAATGGCTGTAGAAGGTTGAAATAAATAGGGTGGTTGTCCTGATTGCTGCCATTGTGTCTCAGAATATTGCACGAATTTACGACATGCTTTATGTAACATAATTAAGTCACTGATTAATTTTAACACTGCATAACTGAACATGGATGACGTGAAAGACATCATAAGCCAATACTGATGGTATTGCCAGGTATTTCCCGTGTGTTTTACATCAGCAATGTAAAACTCTAGTCCAGTACACCAACTGATTCAATGTACTTTAGTGAACTAGAGTAATAAATCTTGATTGTTATTTGTGTAATCGGAATGTTTCGGTTCGAAAGTCTTCCGTAGAGCGAGGTCAAAGGTGCATATATTTTTGCCAAATTCTCATCACCATCAAGACCCAACCTAATCAGCTTATCCACGGTTATTGGAAATTGTCGGTTTTCATGAATGTCATAGCTGATATTGATAAACAGATAACGATCAGATTATATCGAGAAGATGTGGCCCATTAAACACATTTTGACAATCAAGATGCTTAATTAATATATATGTGTTTGGGGTTTTGATTTTTCTTGCTTTTGTTTCAAAGATTATCAAACTATTCTGTTTTGTACATTTTAATAAAAACTCTCTCAACTAACTTCTAAAGGAAAAGTTATATTTTATCAGAAAAACAACTTAGTCTGTTCTATCATGCCTCCCAAAATGTACTTCAGAAAACAAGAATAAAATACATATATGATAGTTTTTGTTTAATTGGAATGCTTCTGTTCAAAAATATCTTGCTCGGGAAATCAGAGGGCACATACCTTTAGCTATATTCACAGGATACCATTAACCCCTTTACTTGATCAATTTTTCCAGTTATTGGAAATGTCATTGTTCGTGAAGGCACATGAATTCACAGTTGTACAGATAATGACCAAATTATATCAAGAAGATGTGGCTCATTAAACAAGTTTAGGAACCTGAGATGTTTAATTAGATATACATAATGTGTACCTTATATAAAATCTAGGAGCATTAAGTAAAACATCAAGTAAAGGGGTTGACTTTGAATTGTCTTGCTTTTTTTTCCCAAAAATTGCATTTGTGTTCAACCACATTGCTCTGTTTACCTGGCTGTCTAAAAAAGGTATCTGTTTATAACAGAGGGGGGGTATACATAACTGAAAAGGTTTTTGGAATAAATGCGGGAATGGTTTAATTCTTCTCAGAGAAGTTGAAAATTAAAAACTGATCTGCCAGACGGATGAAGTGCTCTGAATGATCCTGAGACTAGACATTGTGCCCACACATAGCAGCCGATATTATTACAATTAAAATTGTACATAAAAACAATTTTTTGGGTACATTTAAGGTTTTCAAACCAGATCTACAAATTAATACTGTAAAATACAAAACACAATTCGGAAGCGGGTAGAAATAATCTGAAATATACAACACAACCAAATATTTGTATTTATTTTATAAAAAACAAACACAATTAGGGCCTTAATTTTTTTTATTATCCACAACTCTACAATAAATAATCGATGCAATGCTGTGTATAATTAGTTGTTGTACTGGAGACACAACTAGATATTTAAATAAACTAGTTAATTACATTATAATATACATGTTTAAATCTTACTCATGAATATATGTAAAATAAGTGATGACAGTTATGGTGTGGTGAATGTAAGTAGTATGGTACATGTATGTAGTATGGTATGGGAAACATGAGTCATAAACATTTTAAGGATGGCATTCAAGGAAGGTAAGCATCCATTGGTGCAGGATCATAACTACCTGTTGCCATTGGTGATAGTAATATCTACAAACAACGAGGTTCCACCAATATATTTAAATGTTTCTGATAACTGTCCTAACTGAAGGATGGGATGACAGATTTTATTTTTATGCATTTTCAGATGACAACTTTTTAAAAACACTTGATCAATGACATTTACAATGATTGTTTGAATGGTGCTTTATAAATATCACATTTTGACTTGGTTTGACTGTCCTATCAGGACGCTATCATGACATTATGATTTTCATCCGAACGTCCTTTTGTGCCAGTATGGAGTCATGTACCAGCACATCCTCTGCAATGACCACGGTCTCCTTGTTACGATCACCCTCCACTGGTCGGGCCCCCTGAGTTGTCATCATCGTCGACGTCAAGGACACACAACAAGTTGTCATCTTCATAGGTGGGGAAGTAATACCTGCGGGAAAAAACATCATTAACATATGGAAAAGTAGACGAGACTGCATGAATTGTGACGAATTCCACACATCTGACAACTGAACAGCTTGGCATCCCAAAGCTGTATGATTCAGAGGTACACCCAAAATGACACATAAAACATGACATATCATATGTAAAGATGAAGATGATATACTTTCATGCAACACAAGTAGGAAGAGACATCTTAATGTTGTAATCAATCCTTCATAGTTCATGTTATCTTATTTTGTCACTCGCAACAATTTCTCAAATTGTATATGGCAGAGGTGAATTCACCCGGAAAATGGCACGCCCAAGTAGCAGTTTGGCAGTCACCTGACAGATTTTTCCACACATAATTTTTTTTAAAATTTTAAATATACACTAAACACTAATGTCAAAATATATTAAAATGGTTACTACAAAAATGAACAGATGTCTGTGCTTTAAACTAGTGGTGAAAATGACAGATGTGAATATTGAAGTAGTACTTTAATCACACCAAACAAATGAAAGATTTATGTTTCATTTCACATGTGCCATGTTAGTGTGTGCCTCTGTGTGAAGTAGACACTCCAGATGGCAGGCGGACAAAGAAGTCGTGGTCGAAAATCTGTGAAATCAATATACAATTGTTGACATTTTAAGTGTTTTATTTTATAGTTTGAAAAACAAATTTGTTAGGTGGCTAGCATGACAGCGATAAAGGTTACTACTAAACATTAGTATGGTATTTATTCAAGCAATATCACTATATACACCAAACCAAAATGTAAATCTTTGGTGAATGGAACAAGTCAATCACCCTACCTACCCCAGCTCTCAACTAGTCCACCCACACACAATCCCTGAACATGTTTATGCCCATGTGGTCAGTGTACATGTTAATTAGAGCCAACTAATGACCACAACACTAGATCAAACCACCCCCCCTGGGGGTGGGGTTTGTATTTTTTTTTAGCGGATTATTGCCCCCCCTTTAATTAAAAATAAAACCCCCATTTCCCCAACCCCCGGTTTTTTAGTTTAAGGTTTAACCTTTTATTCGGGGGGTTGGGGCAATGCTTAGGGGGGCCAAAAAAAAACCTTTTAACAAAAATTTTGGGGGGGTTTTTCAAACCTTTAAATTAAAAATAAAACACTTTTTTTTTAAAATTTTTTCCCAAAAAAGGGAAATTTTGTAATAAAAATTTTTTTTAAAAAAAAAAAATTTCAAAAAGAATTTTTCCGCCCACGACTTCTTTGTCCGCCTGCCATCTGGAGTGTCTACTTCACACAGAGGCACACACTAACATGGCACATGTGAAATGAAACATAAATCTTTCATTTGTTTGGTGTGATTAAAGTACTACTTCAATATTCACATCTGTCATTTTCACCACTAGTTTAAAGCACAGACATCTGTTCATTTTTGTAGTAACCATTTTAATATATTTTGACATTAGTGTTTAGTGTATAGTTAAATTTAAAAAATTATGTGTGGAAAAATCTGTCAGGTGACTGCCAAACTGCTACTTGGGCGTGCCATTTTCCTGATGAATTCACCTCTGCCATATACAATTTGAGAAATTGTTGCGAGTGACAAAATAAGATAACATGAACTATGAAGGATTGATTACAACATTAAGATGTCTCTTCCTACTTGTGTTGCATGAAAGTATATCATCTTCATCTTTACATATGATATGTCATGTTTTATGTGTCATTTTGGGTGTACCTCTGAATCATACAGCTTTGGGATGCCAAGCTGTTCAGTTGTCAGATGTGTGGAATTCGTCACAATTCATGCAGTCTCGTCTACTTTTCCATATGTTAATGATGTTTTTTCCCGCAGGTATTACTTCCCCACCTATGAAGATGACAACTTGTTGTGTGTCCTTGACGTCGACGATGATGACAACTCAGAGGGCGACCAGTGGAGGGTGATCGTAACAAGGAGACCGTGGTCATTGCAGAGGATGTGCTGGTACATGACTCCATACTGGCACAAAAGGACGTTCGGATGAAAATCATAATGTCTGATAGCGTCCTGATAGGACAGTCAAACCAAGTCAAAATGTGATATTTATAAAGCACCATTCAAACAATCATTGTAAATGTCATTGATCAAGTGTTTTAAAAAAGTTGTCATCTGAAAATGAAAAAAAAAACAGTTATAGAATTTTTTAATATATTTAATTTTTTTGGATATTACTATCACCAATGGCAACAGGTAGTTATGATCCTGCACCAATGGATGCTTACCTTCCTTGAATGCCATCCTTAAAATGTTTATGACTCATGTTTCCCATACCATACTACATACATGTACCATACTACTTACATTCACCACACCATAACTGTCATCACTTATTTTACATATATTCATGAGTAAGATTTAAACATGTATATTATAATGTAATTAACTAGTTTATTTAAATATCTAGTTGTGTCTCCAGTACAACAACTAATTATACACAGCATTGCATCGATTATTTATTGTAGAGTTGTGGATAATAAAAATATCAAGGCCAATAATTGTGTTTGTTTTTTATACCAAATAAATACAAATATTTGGTTGTGTTGTATATTTCAGATTATTTCTACCCGCTTCCGAATTGTGTTTTGTATTTTACACGTATTAATTTGTAGATCTGGTTTGATCACAATCCTTAAATGTACCAAAACAATTGTCTTTATGTACAATTTTATATTGTAATAATATCGGCTGCTATGTGTGTGGCACAATGTCTAGTCTCAGGATCATTCAGAGCACTTCATCCCTCTGGCAGATCAGTTTATTTCAACTCCAACTCAACTTCTCTGAGAAGAATTCAGCCATCCTGCATTTATTCCATAAAACCTTTTCAGTTATGTATATCCACCCTCTGTGTATAAACAGATACCTATTTAGACAGCCAGGTAAACAGAGCAATGTGGTTGAACACAAATGCATATTTTTGAAAACAAAGCAAGACAATTCAAACGTCAACCCCTTCACTTGATGTTTTACTTAATGCTCCTAGATTATTATATAAGGTACACAGTTATGTATATCTAATTAAACATCTCAGGTTCCTAAACTTGTTTAATGAGCCACATCTTCTTGATATAATTTGATCATTATCTGTATCAGCTGTGATATTCATGTGCATTCACGAACAATGACATTTCCAATAACTGGACAAATTGATCAAGTAAGGTGTTAATGGTATCCTGTGAATATAGCTAAAGGTATGTGCCCTCTGATCTTGACCTGAGCAAGATAGTTGTGAACAGAAGCATTCCAATTAAACAGATAACTATCATATATGTATTTTATTCTTGTTTTCTGAAGTACATTTTGGGAGGCATGATAGAACAGACGTAAGTTGTTTTTCTGATAAAATATAACTTTTCCTTTAGAAGTTAGTTGAGAGAGTCTTGTATTAAAATGTACAAAACAGAATAGTTTGCATAATCTTTGAAACAAAAGCAAGAAAAATCAAAACCCAATCACATATATATATAATTAAGCATCTTGATTGTCAAAATGTGTTTAATGGGCCACATCTTCTCGATATAATCTGATCGTTATCTGTTTATCAATATCAGCTATGACATTCATGAAAACCGACAGTTTCCAATAACCGTGGATAAGCTGATTAGGTTGGGTCTTGATGGTGATGAGAATTTGGCAAAAATATATGCACCTTTGACCTCGCTCTACGGAAGACTTTCGAACCGAAACATTCCGATTACACAAATAACAATCAAGATTTATTACTCTAGTTCACTAAAGTACATTGAATCAGTTGGTGTACTGGACTAGAGTTTTACATTGCTGATGTAAAACACACGGGAAATACCTGGCAATACCATCAGTATTGGCTTATGAATCTGAGACACAATGGCAGCAATCAGGACAACCACCCTATTTATTTCAACCTTCTACAGCCATTTCAAAGTTTGGGCTATTTCATTCAGTCTGCAGACAATGGTGGCAATGAACACAGCGAACAGTCTTTGGATAGTACTGATGGCAACGTTGAAGTTGAGCTGGTGATGGCACAAATACATCTGCTAGAGCGTGGAAAGTAATGCACTGTGAGCGGTCCTGTGAATTGGATACTGCACATTATCTGTGATACTTCCATGCTGCTTGTTTATTACAGCCATTTATCCACGCTTCACCTGACACTCACCGAGGCTGAATCTAGGCTTCAAATCTGACTGATGTAAGACCACAATAGAATTTTCACAAAATTTTCATGGCATGTCTACCAGTGGAAGATAAATGTGCTGCGAAATTTTCACTAACAGATCTATTTAAATTTGATAGGAAATGAAGGAAACGTTACAATGGCCGTCTATGAAAAAGGCAAATGTGGTCTTATGCCTGACTGATACAATAGTTCTAATCATGCTAAATATACCTTCACGGACACCAAAACAACATGTCGTGTTTCTTAAGCAATGTAACTGATACTTATTGCTGCTGACTTCTATCGCTTTACCTCGATTTATCTGTTACAGAAATTACTGGTGTGGAAGACTCGTTGTGTCTGTCGATTCTATGGACAACCTTATTAACCCGATAGTCCGTAGTTTTTATCGCACAGTATTCTTTTGTGGGCCTCGTGGCAAGACCGTAATTAACTCAAACTGCCGCAGCAGAACGAAACAACTGAAGACAAACACGTATTGTTCTCAAGACCCACCGTACAAATGGTTCTTGTTCCATGGTTTTGTGTGGACAGATCTTCATGCATCCATACCCTCTTTAATTGTATTCCATGCTTTTGTGGGGGCAATTCTTCTTGCTATTCTTACCCTCTTTAATTGTATGTTGTGCGAGGTACAGACACAATCCTAGCAGATATAATCCCTGCTCCAGACACGCCTTATGTAGACTATAGTAGTCACTCAGCGAGTCACGACAGTTTTGTTTGTATTCTATACGTGGGCTCCCTAGAACCAATGTGAACACTGGTCAATCTGTTGTGTAGGACAACTTAGTCTTACAGATAGTATTCGTCCACACAGCACTCTCGAATGTACATTACCGCTGTCAAAAACAATGTTGTCGGTAAAGGATAATTCAACAACGCGTTCTTAACCAATGGCCGTCATTGTCCATTCTGGGCAGTATCTTTCGGAACAGGGACTGTTAGTCCTTTGTAGGCCCTGCCTTTCCACTGTATCTGTAGAGGGAAATTAAATACACCACACACAGAAGTGGATAAGTTGGCCGTTTTTAGTTAAATGACGTAAGTAAATCAGCAACGAAATCTTCCTCGCGTCTATCTTCGCATTTGGCCAAATGCTACTGTTGTTGGTATATTTAATCCCTTACGATTAGTTTTACATTAATAATAACAACATATAAATGTTAATGTTGTTGTTATTGTAAAGTCTCATAGGCGTCGGTAACGGATTACTTCGCTGTACATGTGATACTGCTGTCTATCATCTCTGGAATGTCTCGTGCAGTTGCAAAAACCGTCGTTTCGACAGAGTATGCATGTTGACAGCGACGATCTGGCGGACTCGAAAGAGAGACGTCATTGATTTAACGGGACTTATACACAAATATCACGTGTTACAGAACCACGTAGTGTTAACTAACATATTCGTACGATTACACATTTGTTGCAGACATCTATTTGTGCACTCATGCGTAAAATCGGCCGGATGGATCGAATGGCTCGCAGGGAAAGGAGATCTATTGTAACGAAAACAATTACAGATAATGCCACTGACAGTGCGTGGGAAGGTTTTAAGCAGAGTTATATTGGAAAATACAAATCAGTAACGGGCGTTAGATTCAGATACTAAAAGATACGTTTCCGAAAAAAAGTGGATCTTGTACCGACCAAATAGCAAGGGCTTTATATAAAAATGACCAGTCCAAGTCAGTGGAGTGGAACCGATACGTGAACAGTTAGAATACGTAAACATTTTGGGTGTGACATGGAATTTGATGATCATCATCATCTTACGCATCCATCCACTACAAGTCAGGTAGTCTTGGGCAGAACATGTGCTCTCGATCGTCTCAGAGACGAGATGGTATTGCATCGGCTGCTGGTGCCAGGACCTTTGGTAACCTCGACAGAAGCTCCTTGACAATACAGGATACCACACAAGGTTTTTTAACGAAGTTCCTACGAATGAAATGTGATTCGTCCATGACATCTAACCACTACAGACCCTTTCATGATGACGACATGGTTGTCTGTGTGTTGGACACTTCCTCTTTCTGCTTGACTTAAACCAGATAAAGCGGAGGAGCACAGAAATGAAACTAACATGCTATCAAATGGACACCTTAGAACCTGTTGAGCGATTTGAACGTACCAGCTAAACTGATGTTCAAAACATACAGCCATTAATAGGTTATTGGGATACCTCACTTCTGAACGTAAGCATATCTGAACATCAACGGTAAAAAGATAAACGTCACAAAAGCAACAAGATTGGCATTAGCAATAACCCTGTCCCGGGATGCACGGAGAAGAAGTAGCAATCATAACTCGCATTGTCACAGCTGCTTTCTTCGCTTTGTCGCAATTAGTAAAGTATTTATTAATCAAATTAACTTGATCTGCATTATCATCCATGTTGGAAGGTGATAAGATGCAGCTATAACACATCATGTCAGCGTGCATAGACACGAATACTGGCACAGCAAACATGAAAAATAGTCTTATTGTTGATGTTTTGTTGTAAATTTGTTTCAGGTGCAATGTTTCGCCAACAACCGAACAATGTATTTTGGCCATCCTCGTCTTTTCGTCCCTTGACTTTCGGGCTTCGTGTATGTAATTGCCCGGATATAATGGTAATAGGTCTTTTCTTGGTCACCAACCGTTTCTGTTCATGCCTGATTTGTTGCTAACCTTGTCGTATATTTCTGATAATATACATAACAGTTCTTTACAGGCATACATCTATATAAATCAGTCTGTACTATTTTTCATGTTTGCTGTGCCAGTATTCGTGTCTATGCACGCTGACATGATGTGTTATAGCTGCATCTTATCACCTTCCAACATGGATGATAATGCAGATCAAGTTAATTTGATTAATAAATACTTTACTAATTGCGACAAAGCGAAGAAAGCAGCTGTGACAATGCGAGTTATGATTGCTACTTCTTCTCCGTGCATCCCGGGACAGGGTTATTGCTAATGCCAATCTTGTTGCTTTTGTGACGTTTATCTTTTTACCGTTGATGTTCAGATATGCTTACGTTCAGAAGTGAGGTATCCCAATAACCTATTAATGGCTGTATGTTTTGAACATCAGTTTAGCTGGTACGTTCAAATCGCTCAACAGGTTCTAAGGTGTCCATTTGATAGCATGTTAGTTTCATTTCTGTGCTCCTCCGCTTTATCTGGTTTAAGTCAAGCAGAAAGAGGAAGTGTCCAACACACAGACAACCATGTCGTCATCATGAAAGGGTCTGTAGTGGTTAGATGTCATGGACGAATCACATTTCATTCGTAGGAACTTCGTTAAAAAACCTTGTGTGGTATCCTGTATTGTCAAGGAGCTTCTGTCGAGGTTACCAAAGGTCCTGGCACCAGCAGCCGATGCAATACCATCTCGTCTCTGAGACGATCGAGAGCACATGTTCTGCCCAAGACTACCTGACTTGTAGTGGATGGATGCGTAAGATGATGATGATCATCAAATTCCATGTCACACCCAAAATGTTTACGTATTCTAACTGTTCACGTATCGGTTCCACTCCACTGACTTGGACTGGTCATTTTTATATAAAACCCTTGCTATTTGGTCGGTACAAGATCCACTTTTTTTCGGAAACGTATCTTTTAGTATCTGAATCTAACGCCCGTTACTGATTTGTATTTTCCAATATAACTCTGCTTAAAACCTTCCCACGCACTGTCAGTGGCATTATCTGTAATTGTTTTCGTTACAATAGATCTCCTTTCCCTGCGAGCCATTCGATCCATCCGGCCGATTTTACGCATGAGTGCACAAATAGATGTCTGCAACAAATGTGTAATCGTACGAATATGTTAGTTAACACTACGTGGTTCTGTAACACGTGATATTTGTGTATAAGTCCCGTTAAATCAATGACGTCTCTCTTTCGAGTCCGCCAGATCGTCGCTGTCAACATGCATACTCTGTCGAAACGACGGTTTTTGCAACTGCACGAGACATTCCAGAGATGATAGACAGCAGTATCACATGTACAGCGAAGTAATCCGTTACCGACGCCTATGAGACTTTACGACACCATATTTTGTTATATGTTGTTACACACGACGAGAGTAGACCTGTAAATGGTGGGTGTGGTTGGTTTAGCAGGATATGTTCTATTTTCTACAAGAAAACTAATTCGTGTTACATACGTCACTCGAGTGACTACCATTCGTGATTACGGGGGAAGTTTTCGTTGCTGATTTACTTACGTCATTTAAACGGCCAACTTATCCACTTCTGTGTGTGGTGTATTTAATTTCCCTCTACAGATACAGTGGAAAGGCAAGGCCTACAAAGGACCAACAGTCCCTATTCCGAAAGATACTGCCCAGAATGGACAATGACGGCCATTTATTAAGAACGTGCTGTTGAATTATCCCTTACCGACAACATTATTTTTTGACAGCGGTAATGTACATTCGAGAATGCTGTGTAGACGAATACATACTCTAAGACTAAGTTGTCCTACACAACAGATTGATCAATGTTCACATTGGTTCTAGGGAGCCCACGTATAGAATACAAACAAAACTGTCGTGACTCGCTGAGTGACTACTATAGAGCCTACATAAGGCGTGTCTGGAGCAGGGATTATATCTGCTAGGATTGTGTCTCTACCTCGCACAACATACAATTAAAGAGGGTAAGAATAGCAAGAAGAATTGCCCCCACAAAGGCATGGAATACAATTAAAGAGGGTATGGATGCATGAAGATCTGTCCACACAAAACCATGGAACAATAACCATTTGTACGGTGGGTCTTGAGAACAATACGTGTTTGTCTTCAGTTGTTTCGTTCTGCTGCGGCAGTTTGAGTTAATTACGGTCTTGCCACGAGGCCCACAAAAGAATACTGTGCGATAAAAACTACGGACTATCGGGTTAATAAGGTTGTCCATAGAATCGACAGACACAACGAGTCTTCCACACCAGTAATTTCTGTAACAGATGAATCGAGGTAAAGCGATAGAAGTCAGCAGCAATAAGTATCAGTTACATTGCTTAAGAAACACGACATGTTGTTTTGGCGTCCATGAAGGTATATTTAGCATGATTAGAACTATTGTATCAGTCAGGCATAAGACCACATTTGTCTTTTTCATAGACGGCCATTGTAACGTTTCCTTCGTTTCCTATCAAATTAAAATAGATCTGTTAGTGAAAATTTCGCAGCACATTTATCTTCCACTGGTAGACATGCCATGGAAAATTTGTGAAAATTCTATTGTGGTCTTACATCAGTCAGATTTGAAGCCTAGATTCAGCCTCGGTGAGTGTCAGGTGAAGCGTGGATAAATGGCTGTAATAAACAAGCAGCATGGAAGTATCACAGATAATGTGCAGTATCCAATTCACAGGACCGCTCACAGTGCATTACTTTCCACGCTCTAGCAGATGTATTTGTGCCATCACCAGCTCAACTTCAACGTTGCCATCAGTACTATCCAAAGACTGTTCGCTGTGTTCATTGCCACCATTGTCTGCAGACTGAATGAAATAGCCCAAACTTTGAAATGGCTGTAGAAGGTTGAAATAAATAGGGTGGTTGTCCTGATTGCTGCCATTGTGTCTCAGATATATTGCACGAATTTATGACATGCTTTATGTAACGTAATTAAGTCACTGATTAATTTTAACACTGCATAACTGAACATGGATGACGTGAAAGACACCATAAGCCAACACTGATGGTACTGCCAGGTATTCCCTGTCTTTTACATCAGCAATGTAAAACTCTAGTCCAGTACACCAACTGATTCAATGTACCTTGATCAATTTGTGAACCAGAGTAAAAATCTTGATTGCTATTTGTGTAATCGGAATGTTTCGGTTCGAAAGTCTTCCGTAGAGCGAGGTCAAAGGTGCATATATTTTTGCCAAATTCTCATCACCATCAAGACCCAACCTAATCAGCTTATCCACGGTTATTGGAAATTGTCGGTTTTCATGAATGTCATAGCTAATATTGATAAACAGATAACGATCAGATTATATCGAGAAGATGTGGCCCATTAAACACATTTTGACAATCAAGATGCTTAATTAGATATATATGTGATTGGACTTTGATTTTTCTTGCTTTTGTTTCAAAGATTATACAAACTATTCTGTTTTGTACATTTTAATACAACTCTCTCAACTAACTTCTAAAGGAACAGTTATATTTTATCAGAAAAACAACTTATGTCTGTTCTATCATGCCTCCCAAAATGTACTTCAGAAAACAAGAATAAAATACATATATGATAGTTATGTTTAATTGGAATGCTTCTGTTCACAAATATCTTGCTCAGATCAGAGGGCACATACCTTTAGCTATATTCACAGGATACCATTAACACTTTACTTGATCAATTTTTCCAGTTACTGGAAATGTCATTGTTCGTGAAGGCACATGAATGTCACAGTTGCTACAGATAATGACCAAATTATATCAAGAAGATGTGGCTCATTAAACAAGCTTAGGAACCTGAGATGTTTAATTAGATATACATAAGTGTGTACCTTATATAAGAATCTAGGAGCATTAAGTAAAACATCAAGTGACGGGGTTGACATTTGAATTGTCTTGCTGGGTTTTCCAAAAATTGCATTTGTGTTCAATCACATTGCTCTGTTTATCTGGCTGTCTAAATAAGTATCTGTTTATAGACAGAGGGTGGGTATACATAACTGAAAAGGTTTTGTGGAATAAATGCAGAATGGCTTAATTCTTCTCAGAGAAGTTGAAATAAACTGATCTGCCAGACGGATGAAGTGCTCTGAATGATCCTGAGACTAGACATTGTGCCGCACACATAGCAGCCGATATTATTACAATCTAAAATTGTACATAAAAACAACTTTTTTGCTACATTTAAGGATCAAACCAGATCTACAAATTAATACATGTAAAATACAAAACACAATTCGGAAGCAGGTAGAAATAATCTGAAATATACAACACAACCAAATATTTGTATTTACTTAATATAAAAAACAAACACAATTACTGACCTTAATATTTTTATTATCCACAACTCCACAATGAATGATCGATGCAATGCTGTGTATAACTGTTGTTGTACTGGAGACACAATTAGATATTTAAATAAACTAGTTAATTACATTATAATATACATGTTTAAATCTTACTCATGAATATAAGTAAAATAAGTGATGACAGTTACGGTGTGGTGAATGTAAGTAGTATGGTACATGTATGGGAAACATGAGTCATAAACATTTTAAGGATGGCATTCAAGGAAGGTAAGCATCCATTGGTGCAGGATCATAACTACCTGTTGCCATTGGTGATAGTAATATCTACAAACAACGAGGTTCCACCAATATATTAAAAAATGTCTGATAACTGTTCTCCTAACAGTTTTTATGTTCATGCATTTTCAGATGACAACTTTTTTAAAACACTTGATCAATGACATTTACAATGATTGTTTGAATGGTGCTTTATAAATATCACATTTTGACTTGGTTTGACTGTCCTATCAGGACGCTATCAGGACATTATGATTTTCATCCGAACGTCCTTTTGTGCCAGTATGGAGTCATGTACCAGCACATCCTCTGCAATGACCACGGTCTCCTTGTTACGATCACCCTCCACTGGTCGGCCCTCTGAGTTGTCATCATCGTCGACGTCAAGGACACACAACAAGTTGTCATCTTCATAGGTGGGGAAGTAATACCTGCGGGAAAAAACATCATTAACATATGGAAAAGTAGACGAGACTGCATGAATTGTGACGAATTCCACACATCTGACAACTGAACAGCTTGGCATCCCAAAGCTGTATGATTCAGAGGTACACCCAAAATGACACATAAAACATGACATATCATATGTAAAGATGAAGATGATATACTTTCATGCAACACAAGTAGGAAGAGACATCTTAATGTTGTAATCAATCCTTCATAGTTCATGTTATCTTATTTTGTCACTCGCAACAATTTCTCAAATTGTATATGGCAGAGGTGAATTCACCAGGAAAATGGCACGCCCAAGTAGCAGTTTGGCAGTCACCTGACAGATTTTTCCACACATAATTTATTTTTTATTTAACTATACACTAAACACTAATGTCAAAATATATTAAAATGGTTACTACAAAAATGAACAGATGTCTGTGCTTTAAACTAGTGGTGAAAATGACAGATGTGAGTATTGAAGTAGTACTTTAATCACACCAAACAAATGAAAGATTTATGTTTCATTTCACATGTGCCATGTTAGTGTGTGCCTCTGTGTGAAGTAGACACTCCAGATGGCAGGCGGACAAAGAAGTCGTGGGCGAAAATCTGTGAAATCAATATACAATCGTTGACATTTTAAGTGTTTTATTTTATAGTTTGAAAAACAAATTTGTTAGGTGGCTAGCATGACAGCGATAAAGGTTACTACTAAACGTTAGTATGGTATTTATTCAAGCAATATCGCTATATACACCAAACCAAGATGTAAATATTTGGTGAATGGAACAAGTCAATCACCCTACCTACCCCAGCTCTCAACTAGTCCACCCACACACAATCCCTGAACATGTTTATGCCCATGTGGTCAGTGTACATGTTAATTAGAGCCAACTAATGACCACAACACTAGATCAAACCACCCCTGGGCTCACAAGAGCTGACAAGGTGATTCTGTCACAGCAGGAGCTCCCACATTATAAGTAGCTCTCTCTCTCTCTCTCTTTGTACCATGCCACCTGACTTAGTCTACTCTGACCTTGCTTACACCTGCCCAAACATGCAGTGGTCTGTGGGGGGTATGTAGAGACTGGACACTACCCCAGACACATCCCCCTGGACATCTACCCCTGGACACTTCCCCCCTCCGTATGTCTACCTTTGGACACTTCCCCATGACATCTACCTCTGGACACTTCCCCTGGACATCTACCTCTGGACACTTCTTTATATCTACCTCTGGACATCCCCCCTGGACATCTACCTCTAGACACTTCTCCCATGGACATCTACCTCTGGACATCTACCTTGGACATTTCCCCCTGGACATCTACCTCTATACACTTCACCTGGACACTTCCCCCTGAGCATCTACCGCTGGACACTTCCCTCTGGTGTTTCCCAGGTGAAAAGAAACAGTTGGCAGGTGGGTGTTTTCCTCCCCGTACATGTTTACCACCCAGGAATACCCCTCACTGCTTCTTTACTAATTATTAAATATGAGCATAAACACACACATAGTGACCCAGATACAGATCCACCTGGACTGTTTACTCACAGCAGATTTCTATATGTTTCTTCACTAATGAATAAACTGCAGCCTGTGCCCCTTCACAGAGCAACACCCCAAGGGCACCGTTGTTATCAGCTCTACAGTATTTTGACCTTAAGTCTTGTTCACTTGGACCAGTTAATGTTTGCTGTCACCAATTAGTAAAGTAAAGTGTAAAACCACAGTTCCCTGTGGCTCGCTACACAAATCACTCAGTTCCATGTCTCTCTCACAGCTAGAAAATCACAGTGCAAACAAATAAGTAAATAACTGAATAACCACTTTAGTGTTTTGTTTAAAACTCTGCTAGTCGATGACTCAGTGGCAAATGATCCAAGGAAGTGAACAAATGTAGAACAGGTGAATGGTCCTGGGAGGAGATGCAACTAAATCACCCCAAAGTTAGCATATTAATATTAGCATACACATTAAATTACCTGTACAATGAACAGTGTAGTTACACTTACATCTACAAATGTATGTTGAAATAATGGCATTATAGTATGTTTATCAAATGATCAATTACTAGGTTTACAAATGTCCACCTTTTCCTTTAAGTTTTGATGGGGAGTTAAAGAGGAATGGTGCACTGAAATATGTCAGGATGAGGGGCACTGAGAGAGGGTGGATGAGGGGAGGGCGTACATGTCCCAACAGCATTCAGTCATACGGCCAGTGGTGCAGTGACATCACCGGTTCTGTCGTGAACTCATTGTCAAGGAGAATGTGCCCTCCAGTGCATGAGAGTGAGATACTCTTGTTGAGGGACAATGGGGTGTTGTCTTCCTGCCCTGTTGACATCAGTAGCCAGTAGCCACAATGTTGGACAGGAAACAAGAACATTCCGTGAATAGCCACCACAATAAGCAATTGTGTGAAAGACAACAAGACCGTCCCACTAATGAAACAACGTCAGAAGCAAACAGCTTGTTACATGGTATGACAAACTAAGAGTCGGTCACGGTTGACTGGTTGGTCACGGTCGATTGCCTGCATATGTAAGCACCGACAGATTCACTCCACCAGACAATCCTCACTGAACTCAGATAGATAGCGTGTGCTTTAACTCATGTCAACGTCAAAATGATTGCGGCCGTGGCGAATTATTTGGGCAGCTAGAAGTCGCAGAGTGCAGATAGGATGAAACGTATTCACACCTCAAACCTGACAGTTAGTTATCAGGGGATGGGATTTCTTGGGCCATCACTTTAAGGTCATGCCAGTCATTGCCAGAACACATGTACCAGATGCCCTCTTCTGGTGGAACATGACAGTGTCTCGATGTGTCACCTGTACATTCAGTAAACCTGCCCTGTCAGATAAGCACCCTGTAGCAACAGGCAGGCATACCCTGTCAGTACATCCCATTATTAAACCTTGTCCTGCCTTCAATCCCAATTCAATGGACCATCGCAGATAAAACAGGACAATATAATTGTGTAAGTGGATACTCGACTGTGTCGTCCGTGATACGTAAACACGAAGTGTGCTGCTTGCTGCAGTAGGGGGCCTGGTACATCACGCCACTAGTAGGTGAACTAGCTCAACTTGAAATACCACCACCCTGCTGCGTCTTGCATAGACATACTTTAAACCACCAGAAAAATACTTGTAATTACAATAACAAAACACAAATATCACTTGCATCCCAATAAATTAATTCAGATTTGTACAATACATAGGCTGATTAATTGCTAGAGCACTCTTATAGTGGGCTTTTACTGAGATTATAGACTTATGAAATGTAAATGGTGTTGTTCTTTGGTGATAGAGCAGCTGTATGCTGAAGGAGCCCAACTACAAGTATACACCAGAACTAGAGAAAACTTATGAAAGTGCACCCGTTTTTAGGCCCTATATAGGACCCTAGAAGGCTTCATGAGTCAATTAAATTAAAATTTCTTGTTCAGAGCGACAGTACCCTACGACATGTCTATGCAAAATTTTAATAATATACCATCAATGGTTTTTGAGATCTGAGAGCTCAGCTTGTTTACTCCAAACAGCCCAAACTTGGGCTAACGCAGAAGTTTGTAGTGCTTCTTGTGCGCATGCGTTTGGTTGTATGTATGTTTGTTTGTTTGTTTTACAGGCAATTTAGGTGATTGGGTGTTGTGAAGGGGAGGTTCATTATTGCTGCTTGAAAAGCTATGGGGTTTTCTATTTCAGTAATGTGTGGTGGGATATATTCCAGATGCGAATTGCACGGGGGTAAAAGGAGAACACTGCAGTGTTGATGCGGCACCTGGTGGCGATGTAATGGTGGACAACAGATGCCATCAGTCTGTCAGACCTTCAGCCCAAAGGACTAAAAACTGGCACAGCTGCAAAGACCTTTAGAATGTAATGTGAATTATCTGATTACGTTCAACACTCATCATAGGTACCAGTGTCAGCTGGTACTACAATCACAGATTACTTGTACCATGACATCAACACATCAAGTCAACTCACTGTGGTTGGTCCCATAGCTTGGTGTCCAGCACTTGACCGAGGTGGCCGCTTGACCGCATGTGTGTCACGAGTGCTTCGTGGTCGGGGAACCTCTCCTGGCATTGGATGCAGCTGCACTGGTGCATCTGTCACATCACATCAACAACAGTCACAAGATGTCACTCAATCTGTGTGCTGGTTCTAAGGGTGCATCTGTTAAGATACGTCAAAAACAGTCGCAATATGTCACTCAATTTATGTCGTGGTTCTAGTCCCATTTCTGACACCATGCAATAGTTGATAATGGTGCATTTGTCAAGACACATCAATAACAATTATACGATGTGTCCTCAAATTTTTTCCAACAACTAACAACCAACAACACCAGATGTTTCATAGTACCTACAGCCCACACTGAACAATTTAAGAATACATTTTTTGTAAAAACAATAGTTGACTGGAACCAACTAAACGAGTCGCAGGTCCAGGCTGAAACCATAACTAATTTCAGCCGCCTGATCTGCGGCTCAAACACTCAATAACATGCGCACCCTGTCGTATATAATAGCCAATATTGGCTCCTTATGACGTATCCCATTCAGATTCAGATGTCACAAACTGTATCTTGGTTCTATTCCCACTTCTGATACCATGCAATATTTAATAATAGTGCATTTATCAAGATATGTCAATAACAATTACAAAATGTCACAATCTGTGTTAAGGTTCTAATCCCACTTCTGATATCATGCAATATTTAATCATTTAACAAGCATGTACTTCTCACTTCAACAGGATGCTATGAAAACTTTACTCAGAAATGACACTAGCCGTACAAGCAAAGCAACCAGATTAAAAAGATCACAATTAGAGATTCTTCCAAAGAATGAAGCTGAAGTCATACCATGGAAGATCAAGCAATTCAAGTTGGTGTGAGTGGAGTTGAATTTATTATCAATCTATGAATCACATACTAGCCTGGGAAACTAACGGAGTATGTCGGACATACAAATAAACACTTTATTTTATAATATAAAGAGTAATAATAAGCAAATTCATTTTTTGTGAATTGTAATGACATATGTACCAGGTATATGAGTAACATTAAAAAGAAATCAGACATGTCGGAAAATGTCACTACACATTTCACAATAGCAGCATAACATTTGTTGCATAACACACTGAGTGATTACAGTTGACGTTTAACATGTCCTTGTTACATCACAGGTGTATGGAACTCTGGCAGCAAACTAGCAGTTTCATGAATGAACACCACAAGAATGTCATAAAACATGCTTTAAACAACCAGTATTACATAAAAAGCTGTCCGAGAGGCAGTCAAAAAGATAACACAGCCAGATGGCATACTCAGAAGAAATATAAACACCAGGTAATGGAAAAAGTGCAACAAAACTGAACAAAAGACGACATATCTGCCAGGATCTTTGGTGTCACATCTTATTAGTCGCTTTGACAAGTTGCGTGCAAGTCTCCGTATAAAAACGCATCGCGAGATCTTGAGAAGAGAAACCTGCCCGTCCTTACAGATAAGCACGAGTGAATATCGACACTGACATCTGTGAATGAGTTGTCATTTTTCCCACTGGCAGTGTCGCGCTTCGGCGGTTCTGTAGATGTAAGTGACACTTTCAGGCCATCGTTCATTCTGCCAGGAGCTGGTTTTTAACGCATAAATCACCACCGAAACGATTTTTCCCTGCACAGATTCTATTACGCCTCCATTGGCTTCGGTGCTGTCAGTTTTCATCATGTCAGTTTTGACACTGGTTTTGGTGATTGTGGACAAATGCTCCTGGGAGCTGGGCTGCATTCAGAGCCTGGCACGCACTGATGGGTGGGGGCGTGGGGGGGGCAAGTAAATAACGATCTGGTGTTAAGAACATGGCAGGGATGGTTGGTGAAAAAATGGATGAAAACATGTCAGCCACAGCAGTGAAAATGTGTGGGTTTAAATGTGGTATGCAGTTAAGTACTTACACAGCCGTGATGGTGTGGGTATGTGTGTAAGTGTGTGTGCATATATCTGATTTTTTTAGAAGATGTATTTCAAGTTGAACTTAGAAAATATTTGTCTACAACTCAAATTGAGATTCAAAACGTTGAGTCACTGGCTGCAATTCAAGTTGAGTTGTGTAAAACGTTTAGCTGCTCCATCAACAACCAGTATATCATCATTCTGTGGAAAGAGAAAATCACTGGGAGCCTTCAACCAAAGCTGAAGACAATTTGGAACAAAAAAATGTAACCATGCAACCTAAATACAGCTTCAATAATGTCCTCTGGATACATAACAACCCCCGACACCATCAACTAGTTGCTAAAAGAAGTTCTTATACAGCACAATATTCAATCCTCAGGATTGCTCAAAGCACTTCACACTTTACTCTTAGGCACACCTGTTCAATGAGACACCTTCTCGACTTCTCTGGGAGGCATCCAGCCATGCTGCAATTAATGTGTGAAGATTATTCATACACAAAGGTACTCATTTATACAGCTGAGTGAACTGGAACAATGTAGAGTGAAAAAACCTGCCCAAGGTTTGATATGGCAGAACAGGATTTGAACCCGGATTCACATACTGGGGTAGTCGAGAGTCTGAAGGTCTAGCCATTAAACCCCTGCGCCACTACAGGCAAGACTTGACTTGGCCACACCACAAAGCTCACATCTACTAGAGCTACCCAACAAGTACTATAATATTATGACTATGGTGGACACCAGCTGGCCAGAGAAAGAGAGGACCATGAATAAACTGGCATTAGACCATGACCTTCATCTGGTCAAAAGAAATGGAGTGGCATGTCAACACTTGTGAGTAAGAGCTACGAATGGAATGTTCTGACTGCCTCATGCATCTATGAACATGGAAGCTGTTACCTCACGTAAGTCTAATTTAAGTGCAGGTGTGTAAAAAGGTAAGTTAGTGTGTGGCATGTGATCCTATTCTTAGGACTGCCCTTGAACACAGCTTTACATTCCACTGGCTGGGGGACAGATCCGTTTACTCTAATGTCAACCCAACCTCTCTGGGAAGAATCCAGCTGCTATTATTTCATACAGAGTTCATTGACACATGATATGTTGACTACTCTCTACAGTCAGGCACTTATCTAATCAGCAAAATGATCTGGAGTAATTTTATATCATTAATCTAGTAATGTTACCAGACGTTCTGCCTTCATGCGCGTATAGGCACTGGCGTGGGCGCATGTGTGCACCACTGTACTCGCATACACACTGTGTCCACGTAGTCTGTACATGAGAAAGTACTCATTCTCTCGAGGGACAATCAATGAATAGAGAAAATTATATACTGTGTATATGCTGGCAGCACAAGTGTATTTATAAATAAAATTCCCACAAATCTGATAAGGACTGGCTACACTTCGATGAGAAATTGTCAGACGGTCGATAAACCACTGCCTCCATTGTCCAATTGCCATCCAGAGCTTGTAGCCTTGAATGGCAATCTTGTTAAATCACCTGTTAAATACTGGCACCTACTAGTTAGCGGCAGGTCCCTTGAGCAAAGACAACGTCTACAAGATGAATGAGGAACTAGGAACTTAGACAAGGTATCAGCTGTCCAGTAGACTGTATATGGATGCTTACACAATTGCTGACCCTGTTTGTTTGTGTGTACCTTTAATTGTGAACAATTTCAAACACAGCTGCCCTTTAAGAAAGCACAAAGAGTTGACAAAACTAATGGAGCTGATGCCTGCTATCCCAGTATCAGTCCTGTCTCGCTTACTTAAATGGAATAATCATAGTTTTGAATTACTTCTTTATCTGCGCATCTTAATTTCCAACTGGCACCAAACACGGCTGCTTCAGAATCGGTGTAATCGTACAATACTGGGACTTCTTTTTGAAAAAATCTCTAAATGATTAGTTTACGACAACATTTCTTCTAACTACAAAGGAAGTGTTTTGGCAGCACTGACAGAAACACAAAGTTCCAATAAACTAGACATAGTCGTAAGGAATATAAGTAATTATTACAACAGATATAGACTTTGATACATATCACTTGTCACAAAGTAGATCTCAAATGGGACATTTGTCACGAATACGAATACATTTATTTCAGGTAAACACCCATATACAACTGGTACATACATTAGCACATCTAAGTAGCCTATAAAAGATCTAATGTGTTTTAAAAAATGAATAGATAAAAAATAAATAAGGTTATAAGTTAGATAAATGTAAAATTTTAGAAAAACATAAAATAATGAGCAAATCCTTGTATTTTATATTTATCAATTTATTTTTATTTATTTTTTTATAATTCTAAATCACAAAAATATCTGCTCAACTAGTATATTGCATAAAGACACACAGTTTGTTGGTTAGAGCATGCAAACATCAACCGGTCACAAAGTTGACACATTTCACAGTTCACACTCTTTCAAATGGAATACACTACTTCAATGAATGGCACAAATGTACACAATATCATATACTACACTGAAGCATTCATCCCCACACACCTAGAACTGACAGATGGGACAGCGCTTACCATAGGGCATGCCACAACTGCCCCCAGGGTAGAACAGTGCAAGAACATCATGTACAGGTCACACCATGGTCTTATCTCTGTGGATCAGTGGCGCTATCTGATGGCAAGACAAACAGACAGACAGCTGCCAGGGTCAGCCAGGTTATTAGGTCCTTGGACAATGGCTAAAAGGACATCTATACTAGCATTCCATCTTTGACCCGGATGGTCAAGCTATAATCTCTCAATAAACATTGCAACCGACTGTTAACTGCAAGAAAACAACACGTCCTGATGTTATCATACTTACCATGGCACCACTAATTAGTTGACAAACAACTAAATCCAATATTTAGATCACGCATATATTAGTTAGGGGGAAGTTGTAGAAATGTCATAACCACCAACAGGTCACAAAAGTTACTGAATTGTACACAAACACACTGCATGATTTGATCACGTTCAGTCAACGGCACCATCAATGCTCTAATAAATTAGTAAATTTGATACACATCAGGATTGACTGTGGTACAAATGTATCACTTTAATATTTAGACCCTGTGACATTTTTGTGAAATGTTTTTAAGTGGCTGTATGTAGAGCTGACCACTGGGAATAATTCGCATTCTAAAAGTCATAGTACTATAACTGGAAATGGTATTGCTATAGTGTTATAACAATTATGGACTAGCCAGTAGCCAATGTACTCATGTCTCATTTATCCACACTTTGGTTCCCAAGGTTTTTGGTCGGACAAAAGAAACGTGCGGATTAGTGAGACACCTTATTATACATGGAATCAAGATGGCTCCCACACAAAACGTGCAGATCATGAAACAACCCAATTATTGAAGACCGCATAAACAAGACACAACTGTACCTAGGAAAAGCCGTCCCAAACCCTACTGTATCAGTGGTGCCATCTTGTGGCAGTGGAGGGGTTGATTCCAAAATGTGGAATCCCTGAATGGTGCTGTTATGTTGATGAATGTTGGTGTTAGGTCAACAAATAAGTGACATTACAAATCGACAGTGAAATGCATCTCCCCAAACAATGTTTTTGTGTAGCCGAAGTGATCAGGCTGCCAAATATTGACACCTGTACACATACACCATCAGACTAACTGTTGGAATGCATCGATATTATGATGTGTTGTTACACCTGGGTTTACAAGAACCCTGGACACAGACTATCTGGACATCTAGGTATCTCTAAAGGTCACATACCACCCCCGACCCTGAGCGGTCAAAGTACAGCTGGTAACCTGGTACTGAACGGTTGGGAAACTGCAAGAAAACAAATGTTCGGCTTGCATCTTTTTAAATTTAGCACAGCCAAATAATTAATAGATAAATAAATTTGATACAAGTTAGAAATTACCTGGCACATGGTAACCGAGGGCAGAACTTTATAAAAACCAACGATACGAAAAAGATTATAAAATGAATTGCAAACACAATTTCTGGTTTATCATACTGAGCAATGTTGCTTAATGGCGAGAACATCAGAGACTTGATCAAGAGATTCTACTTTCGAATCTACATGCCGCAACTCGTCAGTTGTCTATTCCACTTTACTCCAGTTCATTCAGATTTGAATGAGTACCTGGCTACAGGCAGTGGTGGATAAACTAGATATCAAGGTAAGAACACTATGTGTGTAGTAACCGCAGCACAGCTGAATACTTCCCAGGAAAGTTGAGATGGTTTTCAATTTAACAGGGCAGTCTGCAGTCGTGGACTATTATATAGTGCACTTTGGATAGTCATACTTACTAAATACAGCGTTGTGTAATAAATTACCTTTACTCCATATTTATTACATTCCCATAAATATATTAAACCATACCAGGATTATATAACTGTGGCATATGTGGCACAAATGAATTACTATGCTCGTTTGACTTCATGACATGTTTATGAAATTCACTGCAATGCTTGTAAAATAAAAAAAGTACTAAATATTCCTTTGGGAGTTTTTAATACTGTTACCATGACTGAACCTCTTATTCTGATTGACCACACCAAATCACCTTAACAGTCTATAAAATAAACAACCACCTACCACAATGTGATGTATGCACACGTAAAAAAAAGGCAAGTGGGCAGCTGAACTTTGGGCTAGTTGGAGTACGCTACCAACGTCACCTTTAACGGTCAAACGATAAACACCTCAATAAACACTGACCAGCACAAAAAGATTGTCAAATTACATAAAACAACATAATTTCTGATTTTATCACACATTTAATTTGATGTCAAGGCGTTAACAACTGATTAAATTCAATACTAATCAGGAAAGACGTGGCACAAGCGAACTGTGGAATCGTAGAAAACCGTGGTACAAAAAGGTTATCGAAATGTACGCCAACACACCCTCTGATGATATCATATTTAATTAGCACAGTCAATACGTTAACAAATTAGTAAATTTGATACACACCTAGATATATGGTGTTACAATCGTATCACAAAAAACCTTTAAACCCCTGTGACCTTTCATGAAATTCATCCTGGACACACACTAGCTGGACTGCTTTAAACCTCCACGGGTCACATACCACCAGTGACCCTGAACGGTCAAACCAGAACGTCTCAATAATCGCGTGTACAGAAACGCTATCAAATTGCAAGAAACAGACTTTCTGATTTTATCATTTTTAATTTGGTATTTCCAATTAGTTATCAAGTAAGTAAATTTGATACATATCAAAAGTGACCACAGCACAATGTTGTATAACTTCCACTAGACCCCCCATGATGTTTTTATTTCTTCACAAAATGCACTCCACTCGAGAAACGACCCTGGATGTAGCCACATAAATTAAATGTGACTAAATACAAAATATTTACGTAACAGTACAAATAATATACACTATTAATTTATTCGATACAAATGAGACACCATAGCTTATTATTAGACACTGGTTTGAAAAGACTGGTGAATTATACACAAATAAATGTTCTTATTTCATATTAATTTATTAGCATCATCAGTATATTAACAAATTTGCAACTTTAATACAAATCTGGAATGAATGTAGCACAAAAATCCTACAGTAAAATGTTCACGCGCCTTAACACCAGGAGTTGTACTCAGAGTGTCGCATGGTATATGAAGTAAAATACAACTTATTGTAACTTATTACAGTACATACAAATATCAATTGAACTAAAATAAACCATGTTAATAACATAACAAGAACAAGAGAAAATCATTATATAACATCATATACCCTAGGACCCTCGTGAAAGTGTAACTGGACGGAACTGGACAGAACTGGACACACAGACATGTGTACTGATGCCAGATAGATAAGATATCACCCTGTGACCTTGAACTGGTGGCACATTGCAAGTCTACAAGTTAACAATAATTAATGCAAATTTTAATATATCCCGGTTGAAGCTTTAACATATTGTCAATTTGTTTGAACATATCCAATCCAATTTAATTGTAATATGTTCATGAAATAACTGACATGTAAGAAACCTGACCATTAAGTAACTGGACATCTAGACAAGATTGTGCCCCAGCTGTGACCCTGAATGGTAACACTAACTATACCATCTAAATCAACTGGTACAGTGAGTTGATAACTTCCAAGAAAACGAAATAGTTTCTGATTTTATCACATTTATAATCTGACTCCATCAATGAATGAACAAATTTGTAAATTCATACAAATCAGAAATGACGTGGCACCAGCATCTTACGGTATTACATAAAGAGAAGTTGTAAAATCATAGACAATAAAGGTACTAATAAAGTTACGAAATTGTACGCCAACACACTCATGATGTTATCACATTTAATTTGGCACCGTCAATGCATCAATAAATGAGTCAATTTGATACAAATCAGGAGTTATTTGACACAGGCATATTACAATATTTATATAAAGAGAAGTTGTAGGAGGTACAAAAACTTACAAATTGTACGCCAACACAGTTTCTGATTTTATCATATTTAACTAACTCTGTCACTGCACTAACAAATTAATTAATTTGATACGTATCAGGGGTTAATGTTGTATGACCACAGCTTTGTATTATTTAAACCTGTGTTATTGCGAAATCCACTTAGGTGGTTGTCAAAATATTATGGCCAGAGGCTAACCTAACCCTATGTGTATAATAATAATAATAACTTTATATAGCATCATGTTTCTGGATACAAGTCTGTTCAAAGGTGCTAAAAATAAAACATTTATACATAAAATGCATATGTAATAATAATATAAAGCTATTTATAAATAAATTATGCAAAATATAGTGTTGGCTAAAATAAAAGGTAAACTATTTTCTCCTTTAAAATCAATTATGCAGCTAAAAAATGCAATATAGGAATAGGATAAAGCAACAGAAAACTTATGTAAACTAAAGTATTTGCTAAATATTGGCTAAACATTACCAACTAAAAGTGAACTATTTTCAGCTTAAAAATAAAAATGTTAAATTAAATACAAAAAATAATTAAAATGCCATATGAGATAAATCTAGCTGTGTAGATATGAACAGTTCAAATTAAAATAGTCTATATAAATAATCTTGGAATGCTGTTTTTAAAAAGAAGAGTATTAAATATAGATTTGAACATATTCAGAGAGTCAGTGACATGTATGTTCAAAGACAAATCATTTCATCAGTGCAGTGCCACACAATGGTTCAACTGAACATGTATGTTCAAATACAGATCATTTCATCAGTGCAGTGCCACACAATGGTTCAACTGAACTATCAGTGAACATCAGTACAGAAAGGCTATTGAACTGCAACTAAAATAATTTCTGATTTTATCATTTTAATTTACCACTCCAATAAGTTAACAAATATGTAAATCTGATACCCATCTGACACGACCACAGCACAATGTCGTACACAGGAAAGAGCATTGCACAATGGTTTTCACTTAACCCTTTTAGACAGCAAAGTGACATTTTCACGAAATGCACTCTGAGGGTGTAAAGACCCCGGACAGCTCACTGGACACCCGAGGAGTGACCAACACAAATGAGGTGTTATTAAACACTGGTTATGGAAGGCCAATTAACAGTATGCAAATACCATATCTGATTTTATAATAATTAATTAGCACCGTCAATGCATTCACAAATGAACATCTTTGATAGAACTCAGAAATGTGTGTAGCGCAAGAATGCATCTGATACACCCCGCGTCCTGTGGACTTCTTGACATGTACTTGGGTGGTGTAATTATACTGGACATAGCCTAACTGGACGGAACTGGACACCTTGAAACCCTGACAGATAACAGACAGATCACATACCACCAAGTGACCCTGAACTGTTAGCAAATTGCAAGTCAACAGCAACCAAAGACGTGCCCTGATGTTATCGTATTTAATTAGCACCAACAATGTGTGAACAAATTAGTATACTTGATTCAAATCAGGAATGACTTCGCACAAATGTATCACTTAGGCATTTAGACCCCATGAAATTTTTCATGAAATGCACTCTTACAGACCCTAAAATTTATACCTAATCACCTATAGACCTACAGGTAATGGAGTGAGGACAAATGTACGTCTGACGCCAACCAATGATCCTCAACAGTCAAAACCACAACAGCACAGTAAATGTTGGTGATTAATTTCGGCGCAGACACACTTTCTGATTTTATCACATTTAACCAGCACTGTCAATGTATGCGTTCACAAATTAGAAACTTTGATATAAATCAGGAACGACTTTATGGCACCAAGACATATCAATTAAACACGGCTCAAAATTCCGCTTGTTCGCCAGCCTGTAACTACTGGATTTGCTAAATTGTTAATATTAATTGTCCGCGGGACGACCATTAACCCTGGACAGTGGCCAACTGGTCACCCTTACAGATAACATACCATCCGGTCATCCAAAACTGTTAACAAATTGCACACGAACAGTAATTAATGCCATGTTCAGAATTTAACACAATCTAGCACCAGAATAAGTTAACAAATGAGTGAGTAAATTTGATACAAATCAGGACTGACTGTGCACTAAAATGGGAGACGACTCTAACGCCTTTGAAAACATCCAGAGTGACATTTGCAAAATGGTATCACTCAACCCGTTAGATACCAGGTCTAACAAATAGATATTAGGTAATTTTCATGAAATGCACTCCACATCATCCAGGTAGTCCTTCAGGTGTACAAACACAACGTATATTTGGGGGGACATTGTGAGAAGACATCACCCGGCTGGACTTGGTCCCCATAAAAGGCCATCTCTACGACACAAATAAGTGCCTCCAGGAGCCAGGACTGCCACTTCCTGTGTCATTTTTATTAATCCATCCTCAATGAAGTCTTTTAATTTTATTTTTATTTTAGTACTCTCTATGATGTGTTTAACACATTTCAGTGCTGCCATGTTTTTACCAATTTTATACGTTGTATACAATTTTATTACTGGCATTTCATTGATTATCTAAAGATCTTAATCTTACCCTACTAGTTAATTTGTACTGGCCAGCTGTCGTTGGCAGGCTTGCAAATCTACATAGGTCTGTCAGATGACTGTTTAAAATTGGCACATCGACCTGTAGTAAAGCTCTGAAAACACCTGTTCATCAACTAGAATCTTGAATGCTATTCTGAGGATGCTTTTTTCAACATAAAACAATAACATTCACTGTGTGTGTCTCAAAGATAAAACAGACAGTGTTCTTGTCATCTTCAAACAGCTACAATATGCCAAAAAGATATCATATAAAAACTACTAAATAAACCAGAGACATTTCAAACAAGGAATGCTAACTTGAGATCTTGAAAAAATAAAATCAAAATACCCGGGGGGGTATCTTTGAATACCATAACCATCACAAATGTTCAATCAACTCTGTTGAGACTTTAAAAATGCATCTGTGAATGTACTACAGAAGTACATCATGCCACCTGGTAGCTGTCTGATGGACCTGGGTACTCCAGGTATTAGTGTCAAGATCTACCAATGACCAATCGCACAAATTCAACAACTGAGCTTATAATGTCCACCCAACATACCTGTCTACGGATGTAGTTGATTAGCTTCACTTGTTGGTAGAAGTTTAACATCATCGTCTGCTTCAAATGTAACAAGTCAAATTGATGAGCATCCTGTACAAACAAATGAAACTGGTGAGCATCCTGTACAAACAAACGAAACTGGTGAGCATCCTGTACAAACAAACGAAACCGGTGAGCATCCTGTACAAACAAATGAAACTGGTGAGCATCCTGTACAAACAAATGAAACTGGTGAGCATCCTGTACAAACAAATGAAACTGGTGAGCATCCTGTACAAACAAATGAAACTGGTGAGCATCCTGTACAAACAAATGAAACTGGTGAGCATCCTGTACAAACAAATGAAACTGGTGAGCATCCTGTACAAACAAATGAAACTGGTGAGCATCCTGTACAAACAAATGAAACTGGTGAGCATCCTGTACAAACAAATGAAACTGGTGAGCATCCTGTACAAACAAATGAAACTGGTGAGCATCCTGTACAAACAAATGAAACTGGTGAGCATCCTGTACAAACAAATGAAACTGGTGAGCATCCTGTACAAACAAATGAAACTGGTGAGCATCCTGTACAAACAAATGAAACTGGTGAGCATCCTGTACAAACAAATGAAACTGGTGAGCATCCTGTACAAACAAATGAAACTGGTGAGCATCCTGTACAAACAAATGAAACTGGTGAGCATCCTGTACAAACAAATGAAACTGGTGAGCATCCTGTACAAACAAATGAAACTCAGTCTCCTAATTAAAGGTCCATCCCCACACAGCCCCTCCAGCCTTCCTTCATCCCCCAGTCTCCTAATTAAAGGTCCATCCTCACACAGCCCCTCCAGCCTTCCTTCATCCCCCAGTCTCCTAATTAAAGGTCCATCCTCACACAGCCCCTCCAGCCTTCCTTCATCCCCCAGTCTCCTAATTAAAGGTCCATCCCCACACAGCCCCTCCAGCCTTCCTTCATCCCCCAGTCTCCTAATTAAAGGTCCATCCCCACACAGCCCCTCCAGCCTTCCTTCATCCCCCAGTCTCCTAATTAAAGGTCCATCCCCACACAGCCCCTCCAGCCTTCCTTCATCCCCCAGTCTCCTAATTAAAGGTCCATCCCCACACAGCCCCTCCAGCCTTCCTTCATCCCCCAGTCTCCTAATTAAAGGTCCACCCTCACACAGCCCCTCCAGCCTCCCTTCATCCCCCAGTCTCCTAATTAAAGGTCCATCCTCACACAGACCCTCCAGCCTTCCTTCATCCCCCAGTCTCCTAATTAAAGGTCCATCCTCACACAGCCCCTCCAGCCTTCCTTCATCCCCCAGTCTCCTAATTAAAGGTCCATCCCCACACAGCCCCTCCAGCCTTCCTTCATCCCCCAGTCTCCTAATTAAAGGTCCACCCTCACACAGCCCCTCCAGCCTTCCTTCATCCCCCAGTCTCCTAATTAAAGGTCCATCCCCACACAGCCCTCCAGCCTTCCTTCATCCCCCAGTCTCCTAATTAAAGGTCCATCCCCACACAGCCCCTCCAGCCTTCCTTCATCCCCCAGTTTCCTGATTAAAGGTCCATCCCCACACAGCCCCTCCAGCCTTCCTTCATCCCCCAGTCTCCTGATTAAAGGACCATCCCCACACAGCCCTCCAGCCTTCCTTCATCCCCCAGTCTCCTAATTAAAGGTCCATCCCCACACAGCCCCTCCAGCCTTCCTTCATCCCCCAGTCTCCTAATTAAAGGTCCATCCCCACACAGCCCCTCCAGCCTTCCTTCATCCCCCAGTCTCCTAATTAAAGGTCCATCCCCACACAGCCCCTCCAGCCTTCCTTCATCCCCCAGTCTCCTAATTAAAGGTCCATCCCCACACAGCCCCTCCAGCCTTCCTTCATCCCCCAGTCTCCTAATTAAAGGTCCATCCCCACACAGCCCCTCCAGCCTTCCTTCATCCCCCAGTCTCCTAATTAAAGGTCCATCCCCACACAGCCCCTCCAGCCTTCCTTCATCCCCCAGTCTCCTAATTAAAGGTCCGTCCTCACACAGCCCCTCAAGCCTTCCTTCATCCCCCAGTCTCCTAATTAAAGGTCCATCCCCACACAGCCCCTCCAGCCTTCCTTCATCCCCCAGTCTCCTAATTAAAGGTCCATCCCCACACAGCCCCTCCAGCCTTCCTTCATCCCCCAGTCTCCTAATTAAAGGTCCATCCCCACACAGCCCCTCCAGCCTTCCTTCATCCCCCAGTCTCCTAATTAAAGGTCCGTCCTCACACAGCCCCTCAAGCCTTCCTTCATCCCCCAGTCTCCTAATTAAAGGTCCATCCCCACACAGCCCCTCCAGCCTTCCTTCATCCCCCAGTCTCCTAATTAAAGGTCCATCCCCACACAGCCCCTCCAGCCTTCCTTCATCCCCCAGTCTCCTAATTAAAGGTCCACCCTCACACAGCCCCTCCAGCCTTCCTTCATCCCCCAGTCTCCTAATTAAAGGTCCATCCTCACACAGCCCCTCCAGCCTTCCTTCATCCCCCAGTCTCCTAATTAAAGGTCCACCCTCACACAGCCCCTCCAGCCTTCCTTCATCCCCCAGTCTCCTAATTAAAGGTCCACCCTCACACAGCCCCTCCAGCCTTCCTTCATCCCCCAGTCTCCTAATTAAAGGTCCACCCTCACAGTCCCTCCAGCCTTCCTTCATCCCCCAGTCTCCTAATTAAAGGTCCACCCTCACAGGCCCTCCAGCCTTCCTTCATCCCCCAGTCTCCTAATTAAAGGTCCACCCTCACAGGCCCTCCAGCCTTCCTTCATCCCCCAGTCTCCTAATTAAAGGTCCACCCTCACACAGACCCTCCAGCCTTCCTTCATCCCCCAGTCTCCTAATTAAAGGTCCACCCTCACAGTCCCTCCAGCCTTCCTTCATCCCCCAGTCTCCTAATTAAAGGTCCACCCTCACACAGCCCCTCCAGCCTTCCTTCATCCCCCAGTCTCCTAATTAAAGGTCCATCCCCACACAGCCCCTCCAGCCTTCCTTCATCCCCCAGTCTCCTAATTAAAGGTCCATCCCCACACAGCCCCTCCAGCCTTCCTTCATCCCCCAGTCTCCTAATTAAAGGTCCATCCCCACACAGCCCCTCCAGCCTTCCTTCATCCCCCAGTCTCCTAATTAAAGGTCCACCCTCACAGTCCCTCCAGCCTTCCTTCATCCCCCAGTCTCCTAATTAAAGGTCCATCCCCACACAGCCCCTCCAGCCTTCCTTCATCCCCCAGTCTCCTAATTAAAGGTCCATCCCCACACAGCCCCTCCAGCCTTCCTTCATCCCCCAGTCTCCTAATTAAAGGTCCATCCCCACACAGCCCCTCCAGCCTTCCTTCATCCCCCAGTCTCCTGATTAAAGGTCCATCCCCACACAGCCCCTCCAGCCTTCCTTCATCCCCCAGTCTCCGTCCGCTAGAAGCTAGTGATGGAAACATAATAACAGAGGGATTCTTAATGGCAGAACACCTAAATTAGTACTTTAGTTCGGTGTTTACCAGGGAAGATATTAGTATATTACCAGTACTTGAGACTAAGTTCGAAGGGAAAGAGTTTGACTATTTAGGACAACTAATTGTAACCCCAACAATGGTAGCTATGAAAATAAGAGATATAAAGGATAATAAATCACCTGGAGTGGGTGGGATTCCTCCCAAATTACTATTGGAAATTGTAGAACAAATCAGCATACCGCTTGCAGCAGTGTTCAATTTGTCATTATAGAGGGGGGAATAGTTCCGTTAGAATGGAAAGAAGCAAACATTATACCATTATTTAAAAAGGTTCGAGAAACAAGTCAGAGAACTATAGACCAGTGAGTTTAACATCGGTGATTTGCAAACTATTAGAAAGACTAATTAAAGATCACCTGGTTGATTTTCTTGTTAAAAATAAATTGATAAACCCATCTCAACATGGGTTTTTAAAAGCGAGGTCATGCTTAACAAATATGTTATGTTTTTTGGAAGATGTCACAAAGTGGCTAGATGAGGGATCACCAGTAGATATAATCTACTTAGATTTTAAAAAAAGCCTTTGACAAAGTGCCACACCAAAGACTACTACTTAAACTAAAGGCTCATGGCATAGGAAATGGAATGATCAACTGGATAGAAAAATGGCTTATTGGTAGAAGACAAAGTGTAGTAGATGGGGAGGTTTCAAACTGGAAAGCAGTTTTGAGTGGAGTACCACAGGGATCAGTACTGGGACCTATTTTATTCTTAATATATCAATGATTTGGATGATGACATAACAAGCAAGGTGTTGAAGTTTGCGGACGACACAAAAGTGTTTAGGAAAATTAAAAGTGATGCAGATAGACAGCATTTACAAGATGATCTTAATAAGTTGATAGAATGGTCTAAGAAGTGGCAAATGCTGTTTAATTTTGGAAAGTGTAAGTGCCTTCACACAGGACATGGGAATGAGGATGCACAATATACAATGGGTGATACTGTACTAAATACTACCTTAAAGGAAAAGGACTTGGGCTTAACTATTAGTGCTGACATGAAGGTATCAGAGCAGTGTGGAATTGCAGCAGCGAAGGGAAACCAAATTCTTGGATTAATTAGGCGAAATATAGTGTACAAAGAAAAAGAACTAATAATACCGCTGTATAAAATAATAGTTAGGCCTCACTTAGAATATTGTATACAAGCATGGAGCCATATCATAAGAAGGATATTGATATGCTAGAAAGAGTACAAGGAGAGCAACCAAAATGATACAAAAACTCAGGAATATTAGTTATGAAATGCATCTAAAAGAATGTGGCTTAACAACACTAGAAACCAGAAGGATTGAGAGGAGATCAGATTGAAGTGTTTAAAATATTGAATGGATATGAAAATATTGACATAAATATTTTTTTTCACAGTCAAGGAAGAGAGAAGGACTAGAGGACATGGAGTTATATTAGCAAAGAAGCAGTGTAGACTAGATATTAGAAAATTTTCATTTTCACAAAGAACAGTAAACGAATGGAACAGATTATCAGCTGATTGTGTAGGTGCTAGCAGTGTTAATATATTTAAAAATAAAATTGACATATACTTAAGAAGGGCGGGGTATACTTAGATAGATAGGTTGGACTCTCGATAAGCCAAATGGCTTCCTACTCGATAAGCCAAATGGCTTCCTAGTCCACCTGCCATCTAGAGTTGAATCTCTAGGTGGCAATCTTGTTAAATCTTGTTAAATCTTGTTAAAAATAGGAAGACCTGAAACGAAAGAGCAGACATTTCGCAAGTTCAATATGAAAACCAAATCGCAAAGCAACTAAGAGGCAATAGTGGCATCATATCATCATTGATATTGAGCTGGGTACACAAATTGTACGCCCTACAAAGAGTATTACATTACAGAGTAAATCTTTATGCGAACGAACGTCTTGCATGGCATCGCCTCGCCGTTACCATGTCTTAGGGTTCCATATCGCAGAGAGTAGAGTGCCAACACTTTGAACGGAACTTCTGTCGTTAAGTTTAGTATCGTGAAGCTCAGCAGTATGAATGTTAAATTAGATACTGCCCAAACTTCTATTTGCATACGCATAGATGGAAAGCTTGAGGAGACATTGACAAATCATCGAAAAGTGCAATGCGCCATGTGAATGAGAACAAGAATATGAATTATGTGTAATTTGCGACAAGAATTAGGCACTTGCGTAGATTGCAAACCATCTCATTTGTTCCTACACTTAAAACTTCATTACGAGAGAAAGGCGCGTGTAGTGTAGTGGTTAGCGCATCAAACAGGCAAGCCGACGGGCCGGGTTTAATACGCGCGGACGTAGCAGCAGACCTGATATATTTGATATAAAAATCGATGGACAGAGACTGACATTGTTGAATCTAATCGGTGCTATATTGACATGCATCGTACATAAAAAGTATGCGAATGTCGCACAGGCCGCTGTACCATAACAATACGGTAGTCCTACGCGTGTACATGATGACAACATACCCACGCGCAGGGTGCATACATTGAAAGAAAGAAGTAGACGAGAGAAAGCGGTCCCCCCAGTTTGCCTAGATCAACGGCGTCGCCATCTTGAAATCTGACGTCGCCAGAAACGAAAATGGCGCGTTTGCCGTATTGTCGTGACGTCACAGTAGGAATGCCTCTTCCGGTTTGCCGCCATTTCTGTGCCGCGCAGCCGAATGCTGGCAAGAGATACCAGTTTTGTTAATGTAATCTCGACCGCATCGCTGCGGGATTTACGCATTTGACGCCAGTAGGTGAAGGGATGTAGTCATGTGTAAGAATTGCGTCTACTGGTTTCAACATTGTTAATCACCGTTCACATTGTAACGCTATTTTATTGTTTTTCTTCAGGTGTCTACGCCTGGTGGAGATACAGAGACACATGGTCGACAACTTCTGGTACCATTACTGACCGACCAAGCTCGATGATGTGAAGACTGGCGACGCGGAACAGTCATTCGACAGTGGGTGAAGTCTTGTTTTTAATGAGTGTAGCCATTTCGTGCAATATAACCTGGATAATCAATGATAGTTTGACATCAATATATGTATCATAACAAGTGCGAATGGACATTAATTTGAATGTTACAGTTCTCACAACAATGAGAACACAATCGAAACGTTTTACTTAGACGATTGTTCGAGCTATTTCTCACGCTATATGACTGATCAGAACTGCTATCATGAATATGGTTTATTCTTCGAATAATTTCCTCGCAACCTCTTCAGGTGGTGCTTTTTGGGGCCTAGCAATGTCTGCCAGTTTTACGTGTTTCACCGGATGTGCTTTACTTGTAGTATTAAGAAGTAAATTGGGTGCATGGATAAAGAGCAGAGCAGCCAACTATGCCAGTAACATGTGCACCAATACACATCACCTTATGAGCGAGCTTCTGTTGCACCAAGACAACTTAGCTACATTAATTACTGTATATCAAATTAAGTTATGTCCAAATATGATGCTAAAATAAGGCACACGAAACGAAACTTGTGTAAGAGGCCGATATCGCATCGCGGAACATATTTTCACATTAATATGCATAAACATCATTATTATCGCGAATGTCACACACTCACACACACACACACACACACACACACACACACACACACACACACACACACACACACACACACACACACACACACACACACACACACACACACACACACACACACACACACACACACACACACACACACACACACACACACACACACACTGAATACAGTTGAGTAGATGACTCTTTGCCCGTCATTACACCAAGCACAACGCACTAATCTCGACTGGAAACAGTGCGCTTAGTAAGCAACAGGCGAAGGCAACCTACACAAGTGCCTAATTCTTTGCAATTGTTTAACTCACGGGGTCACATTTGAAACAAGTGTAGAGAACATTCGATGATTTGAGACCAATATTTATTGCAATCACACATTTCTCGGCACGCAAATTTGTATCTAAGTAGTTGCGTAGACCGGCTTCATATTTTGAAACATTGCCATGTAAACAGTCATACACGCTACAGCGATCAATGCCAACAGGCCAGGGGTTTAGCCGTGCCATGAGCGCTATGCCGACAAACAGGTAACGCCAATACCTAGACATTGCAGTCATGGCGAAGTGCCATACGAACAAAAGACAATAGTTGTTCCAAACTACCCAGACTGCTACGACATGATATCCTAGACTTGCGTAGGGTGCACCACTTCTCTCGCGTCGTGTTCTCAGATGTGTTGTGTCGCTCACACTTCGGGTAACATGTGCACCAATACAGGAGCGGAAATATTGATTGATAAGTATTATTCTTGTGTTAAGGTTATTCATAAATTGGTACTGGACATATATTGAGTAGTAGTTTTGGTTAAAGTTTGTTAGTTAACAGTATTTTTGAACAGATTAGTATAGTGGGTGATAAAAGGGTAATCTAGGCTTCGACAAATTGTAAACAAGATTGAGCAAATCTCTTTATTTGATATAGTATATAAGAGATAAAGCAATAAGAGTAACAACTACATATGTAAGATAAAACTGTGAATAGATATCATTGTTATTAGAAATAAACAAGCGTTTTAGTAGGAAACCCTTGTTTGTTTGTTTATATAGGTAGTGTCCAACGTTTCCGCTAGGGAACGGTACCAGTACAGACTAAACGTATTGTTCATGGTAGCATAGGTAGTAAGTTGTTTATAACATAAAGTGTGCTGCAGTTGCTGTACACAATAAACAAACAGTCTTTCTAAAGACTAAGTTGGTTTAAACTAAGAGTTGATTTTGACAAATCGTAATATGGCAAGCGGCAAGTGAAGGCAAGGAGGCACTTGGTGTGTAACCACTGCCACAGCTTGGTGGATTTTGCCGTATCGGGGTGCGGAAAAACTTGGTCAGAGACAACGGAGGAAGGGTTTACGTTGCAATGTTTAGGGTGTTGGAAAGTCGATTGTCTGACAGCAGAGTTAGCTAGGCTAACGGATATTGTGAAGGGGATGCAGAGTGGAGGGAGGGTGATTGCAAGGACAACAAATGGAGAAAGAACAACAGGAAACATGATGACATGCAGGAAGGTGGCAGGGGAGAAAGTGACAGTAGAGAAGGAGGGAGGGACAAGGGGACAGGAGATGAGAAGAAGTAGATGCGACAGGAGAGGTAAGACGAATGGAAGAAGGAAGTGAGAGGTGATGTGACCAAACAGAAGTCAATAACAAGGACGATGACAGAAAGAAAAAGACCGGAAAGAAAGGAACAACAGAGAAAGCGGCAGGGGGAAAAGCCAGCAACCAGGGTGCCAAACGGAGGAGCTACTCTGAAGCAGTGATCGATGGGGCATTGAGAACAGAAAGGATATTTATGGGAGACTCCATTTTGTGAAAGACAGACAGGACATTAAGCAAGGGAGAAGACGTTGTTGTTTGTCTTCCGGGGGCTAGGATAGAGCATATGACTGAACGGGTAGAGAACGTTTTGGGGCATGGCCAAGGGGGGTCTATATTAGTACACGTAGGGGAGCAATGCAGACAGGGATGGAACAACCAGGATAGTAAAGAGATACAGAGAGTTGGTAGAGACACTGAAGAGACGAGAGTTGAACAGATCATACTCTCAGAAATCTTGCCAGTGATGAGGGGAAGGGGAACAACATTTAGAAATTGCAAGAGGATGGCAATTAACGACTATTAGAACAGATGTGTGAAGAAGAAGGAGTTGGATTTGTAGATTTGTGGGGATATTTTGTTGGTAAAGAAAACATGTTTATGAGAGATGGCCTCCATCTAAGCGGAAAGGGCGCAGCAGTGTTCTCGAGAATCTTCTTCGATCGATGAATAATGGAACAGGTTGCAACTTTTAAACTAGTTTCGCAGGGGGGATACACAGAGAACCAAATACTAGAGGCATAGATAAAGATAGCAAAAGACATCAGCAAAGAACAGCCTGGAAAGCCCTACGGAATTTGGTTATAAATGTGTTTGTTTAAATGCAAGAAGCATAGTA